>CAUDMG010001564.1:3708387-3750887 GCA_958450375.1 Homarus gammarus | reverse complement strand
GGTAATGAACGGGTAATGAACGGGTAATGAACGGATAATGAACGGGTAATGAACGGATAATGAACGGGTAATGAACGGATAATGAACGGGTAATGAACGGGTAATGAACGGATAATGAACGGATAATGAACGGATAATGAACGGGTAATGAACGGATAATGAACGGGTAATGAACGGAAACTATTATATGTACTAATGAACGTTTACGGATGAGAGGTTGAGTTTGGAACGTAAATAACCCCAGTGTTGACATGGGATAGATAGATAGATAGATAGATGAAGAAAGAAAGGAAGATAGAAAAATACAAAAAAATACATCATACAATATATACAATACTACTTAAATCAATCGTAAATAAATAACACCAAAGAAATATATATATATACATCAAAGTTCACACACACACACACACACACACACACACACACACACACACAAAATAAAAAATCAAGGTAATTTGGCGCATTTCTCTATTACATTCTGCTAATTAATTACTGATACTAAACGCTAAATACCTGTAATTACTGAGGTATTTTCCCAAGCGTCAGGTGTCATGGTATAGTTTTATGATGTAATAAATCCAGGAGTAATTGTGTTATTTTGTTTACCTCATCACGTCATGTGTGTGTGTGTGTGTTATCTTGTTTACACACACACACACACACACACACACACACACACACACACACACACACACACATCTCATCGGATCCCACAACCTGTGAGTTTTTGATGCCACGTCTAATCAGCTCAATGTATATAGTAAGGTTTACCTGTGTTACCTGTGCTGGCTACTGGATGACTGAACATACCTGTGCTGGCTACTGGATGACTGAACATACCTGTGCTGGCTACTGGATGACTGAACTTACCTGTGCTGGCTACTGGATGACTGAACATACCTGTGCTGGCTACTGGAT
The DNA here is from genome assembly GCA_958450375.1 of Homarus gammarus. NCBI lineage: Eukaryota > Metazoa > Arthropoda > Malacostraca > Decapoda > Nephropidae > Homarus > Homarus gammarus. The sequence continues at coordinate 3,749,966 of CAUDMG010001564.1, read as the reverse complement.
GATGAACTTACCTGTGCTGGCTACTGGATGACTGAACATACCTGTGCTGGCTACTGGATGACTGAACATACCTATGCCGGCTACTGGATGGATGACTAGATTAACCTATTCTTCAATCTGAAAAAACAGAATAAAATATGGATGAAACTCTCACACAAACAAAAACAAACAAACAAACACACTAAAACAAAAACAAACAAACAAAAACAAACAACAAACACACTAAAACAAAACAACTTTCTCCCATCACCACAGACGAACGTAAAAAAAAAAAAAAAAATTACTCCTTATACAAAATTAATTCACCTAAACCCCCCCCCCCCCAGAAAACCCAAAACTTTCCAAATTAACAGAGACTCTTAACCAGTGTGTGACATATAACTCGACTGGTTATGGATCGCTCCAGGGATAGACGTATTGGATGAGTATATATAACCTAACCTAACTTAACCTAACCAAACCTAACCTAACCTAACCAAACCAAACCTAACCTAACCTAACCTCAATCAGCCATCGCCTTGCCTCAGACACCCTCACTCAGTATAGTCTCCTCAGCCATACATCAGAGAATATTTATCAGCCGAGGTTCCTTAAAAACAGCCATAATGTAGCCCAAGACATACCGCCTGACCTGTAGGAGTTATGTCTTGTGTGACTCGTTTGGTCAAGACATACTTTAACTTCTAACCCACTCAACCCTAGTTACCGTCACTTCCCCTCTCACTGCTTCCATCCCTCCCTCCCTTCCTCCGTCTTCATCTCTCCCCCCTTCCCTCTTTCTCACCCACTCTCTCTTCCTCCCAGTTCCTCTCTCATCTCTCTCTCTCTCTCCGTCCCACCCATCTCTCCCACCCACCCTCCCACCCACTCTCATTCCTTCATTCTTCACTCCCACCTTCCCATAGATCTTCCCATCCACCTTCACACCCACAACACCCACCCACACCGCCCACACCTCCCTCCCTTTCACTGTGTCAGACTTATGGTACGGCTTCCTTCCATTATCTTGAAACGCAATAAATGGATTGCCTTCATATTGCTACCGTGGAACACTGTAACATTTGCATTCCTCCTCCTCCTCCTCCCTCACACCTTCACTCTCCCTTCTTCAAAACCATTCCTTTTCACCAGTCTAACCCACCCCGTCCCGCCTCACCTTACCCCACCCCACCCCGCCCCGCCCCGCTTGCCACTGAACCCCACCCCGCCCCGCGTCCCACTGAACCCCACCCCACCCCGCGTCCCACTGAACCCCACCCCGCCCCGCGTCCCACTGAACCCCACCCCGCCCCGCGTCCCACTGAACCCCACCCCACCCCGCGTCCCACTGAACCCCACCCGCCCCGCTTGCCACTGAACCCCACCCCGCGTCCCACTGAACCCCACCCCACCCCACTCAGCCCAAAACCCCGAATACAAATTAAGCTGAAAAGTTTCAAGAGCCTCTAGAACCCGGCTCTAGAACCCACGGAACACTCCCTTAAAACCCGTCCCTAGAACCCGCCCTAGAACCCACAGAAGCAGTTCCTCTCACGCCCCTGAGTCCACAGATTCCCGGTCCTTAAGAGCCTGCAGAACCCGGCCCTAGAACCCAGAAAACCCGGCCCTCTCACACCCCCGAGACCGAGGTGCAAGTGAAAGGTTCAAGAAGCTGAGAATCTACGACGACAATTGGCGAAACTCCGGCTAAGGGGCCCGTCTCCTTCGCCAAATTTACACACCAATAAAAATGACGCCGTATGCCATTTGGCCGAAGCATCTGTTTGCTTCCTCCGTATGTGTGTGTGTGTGTGTGTGTGGAACGGTCATACATAGGATAAAAGAAGATTATTTTTGTATTACCGCCTCTAGATTAATGACGTCACCATCATCAACTAAGAGAGGTTATGACGTCACCATCATCATCATCATCAGCTGAACGAGGGATGACGTCACCAATGTAAACAAAGTAATTCCCGGCCCAACTTTTTATAAAAAAAAAACAATTTAAAACCAACACAATATTCCTCGCGCCATCCTCAATATTATCAACTACCGCCACGAGTAAAGATTCTCAAAGGGTCGAACTTTTAAATCTTTACTCTAAGTGTAGACGTGAGAACGCATCTAACTGGCCCAAAATTGTGACAAAATTGCACCGAGTCTGCCGCTAACTGGATACATTCTTTAAAAATCAAGAGGCAAAATTGACTTTCCAAGCTCAAGAGAATACGGATCCATTCCCTCCCTCACGACTTCTCAATGGACCGTATCGTATCATTTTACATTATTGAAAAAAAAATGCTTCTACGTACAACAAAAATAAAATACAATATTATTTAGTCATCATCTCTAGATCAGTGATGAATCAAGTATATTATATAAAACAAATCAATTACTTCTGGGATGAAATAAATTACGAACTAGTGAAAAAATTATCGGGGATCTGGATTCTGATTTCTAAAGATTTGCATGTTAGAAAATGTCTCCTAATTGGCAAGAGTGACAACACACCTAAAACGTTGAAGCTCCAAAAATATCTGGACGTTAATTCAACAGCCATGTGTGTGTGGCAACTTAGTGAGGCAGTTACACCAGGATTCTCACATCTCTTGCTAAGGGAAACGAATCACTTGAAGATTAGTCCTCCCAGTTTACTTCACCTAACCTAACCACCAGGTAATATTAGGTTAGGTTAGCATTAGTGTAGTTAATTATCAGGTGAAATAAACTAGGGGCTGATCTCCGGGTAATCTATGGAAGTGCAGCAGCCAGTGTGTGTGTGTGTTTTATGGTCAGCTTGCTCTCCTCACAAGCAAGCCGACCGGGTTCGATCCCCTGGGCAGGGTGAAACTGTGGGCAAGTTTCTTTACACCATTTGCCTCTGTCTACCCAGCAGCAATTGGGAACCTGGATGTTAATCGATTTGCGGATCGTATTTTGGGGTAATGGTTAGCCAGTGCAGTTGGCGGGTTGTCCGGTCTTCTCGGACTATTCCTTGACACTGGGTCATGCAGCTCGTTAACTCGGGGTGTGGTTGTTGTGTTGGCGACAGCTTCTACACCTTAAACAAATTCACGCCTAGGTGGCCCCAGGGCCGGCCATCCTCGTTACACGAGGGGCAGCCACTATTATGTGTGTGTGTGTGTGTTGGTTCTGGGCTAACTCGTTGTTGTGTTCAGGCGCGACAAGCGGAGTTGATGGCCGAGCGGTATTTTTTCCCTAGCTCCTGCTGGTGGTGGCGAGACAAAGGCACTACCGCACCATTAACGTGACAGGCGGCCTCGTATAGCCAGCCTCATGCCGGTGTTTCCCTGTGTATAATGAAAACATCCGCGCCTCCCCATACTGTACTCTGACTTATGGTTAATAAAGTTACTTGGGGATAAACGTACAAGACATCTTGTTATACAATAAGACATACAATAAACATCATCGTATACAATAACATCCTGGTATACAAGAGACATCCAGGTATACAATAAGACATCCTGGTATACAATAAGACATCCTGGTATACAATAAGACATAAAATAGACATCCTGATATACAATAATACATAAAATAGACATCCTGGTATACAATAAGACATCCTGATATACAATAAGACATAAAATAGACATCCTGGTATACAATAAGACATCCTGATATACAATAAGACATAAAATAGACATCCTGGTATACAATAAGACATCCTGATATACAATAAGACATAAAATAGACATCCAGGTATACAATAAGACATCCTGGTATACAATAAGACATCCTGGTATACAATAAGACATCCTGGTATGCAATAAGACATAAAATAGACATCCTGGTATACAATAAGACATCCTGATATACAATAAGACATAAAATAGACAACCTGGTATACAATAAGACATCCTGATATACAATAAGACATAAAATAGACATCCTGGTATACAATAAGACATCCTGATATACAATAAGACATAAAATAGACATCCTGGTATACAATAAGACATAAAATAGACATCCTGGTATACAATAAGACACATAACAGACATCACCGTCACCTACCACGTGTACACCGAGAGATTCTGACACTTGATTAGGTCTTAAGAACGCACCTTCATTATCCCGGTATCCGAGTGAGGGGCGGGGCAGTGGGAGGTCAGATTAGCGAAAATAACATTACCATTTCACAACACACTCAGACGGTCACATGCAAAGGGTTTGTTTAGTTCGTTACAAAATCATTCTTCTGTATCGCTGACTGAATTAATGTGGAAGTGACGTGTTTGGGTTTTGTTAATAATATAGACCTGGTTTTATCTTGGTTAGGTTAGGTAAGGTAAGGTAAGGTAAGGTCATAATAATAAACCTCGGATATAACATTAACATCATCTATAAGAATACGCCACAAAATACCTTACATGGTATCGAGGTGGTGGGGAACGTATCTCAATATGCAAGTGGCTCAGGCTCGGGGGTCCGGCTCTCTGTATATATTCTTCCTTAAAGAGCCGGGTGTACCATGAACCGATTTACGTGAACCAGAGCCACTAGACAACAAAATGATACTGTACCTTAACACACACACACACACACACGGGGCTCTGATTAACTCATAAGACGTGGGATGGTAATAATATGCACGGCTTGGTTAGGTTAGGTTTAGTTTGGTTACATTAGGTTATGTTTGGTTTGGTTAGATTAAGTTATGTTTGGTTACGTTAGGTTAAGTTATGTTTGGTTACGTTAGGTAAGGTTAGGTTAGGTTACATTAGGTTAGGTTAGGTTAGGTTAACGAGCTTATTTAATCGCAGGTATAAAAGTCCATATTACACTGAGACATTCCCTAAAGTGGACACAGCTCTATTATGCCCCAAACACCAGCTTACGAGGCTATAACTTGGACGGCGAATTTCTAGTACAGTTTTTGATGCATATTAAAGAGAGTACAATGAGGTTAGGTTAGGTTAGGGTAGGTTAGGGTAGGTTAGGTTAGGGTAGGTTAGGGTAGGTTAGGTTAGAATTGGTTAAATTATATTAGTTATATTTACACCATGAAAAACTGCATTAAAATTTTTCTTCATTGCTCCTGCTTAAATCATCTATTATTGTGGTTAGGTTAGGTTAGGTTAGGTTAAGGTAAGTTATATTAGGTAAGACTTGGTTAAATTATATTAGTTACGTATACACCATAAAAAAAAATGCAATACAATTTGGTGTTCATTACTGACGCCTAAATGATCTAGCGGTGTTTGGTGAAGCGAGAAACAGGTATAGCAGCTCTCCTCTCCCCTTAAAAACATTCAAGTCAGAATCCATGAACTCTGATCTAGAAGAAGTGAGAAATGCAGAGAGACCTGACAGTTGTAGCATTAGTAAATATGACAAATTTTGTAACAAGAGGTACCGGTATGGCCAGCATAAGGACAGAACCAGACAATGTGATGTAGTCGTGGCCAGAATTAGGCTAGGATACAGACACATCTGGCAAGTTAGTAACGCTGTACCCATACCGGAACACTCAGCATGTAAACTTTGTGATAAACCTTTAAAGCATACACTTGAACACTATATTATTGAATGTGACACTGTCAAAGACTTCAGGCCACCTGACTTACTGTATCTTGAACTATGTAATTACTTCATTGAATCAGGTGTGCTTGAGGACATTCTTGCTGTTTATCCCAAATTTGCTAGCCCACACTGATTAGTCTTCAACTAGAATATGACTCCAATGTATGTGATCCACTGACCCATATATGCTGCTGGTGAATGTGATGTATCTCCTTCTTTGTGTACGAACCTCTGTCCTGCGTGGCAGTGAACAGTGGCATTACCCACATGAATCTGACCTATATATAGTGTCAATGAATATGATGCATGCTTTGTGTACGAACCTCTGTCCTGTATGGCAGTGAAAAGTGACATTACCCACATGAATCTGACCGACGTATATGTATGTATGTGTGCGTGTGTGCATGTATATGTACGTGTACATGTATATGTGTATGTATATACGCATATGTATGTATATGTGTGTGTGTGTGTGTTTACATATATGTATATGTACTGTCAATGAATATGATGCAAATCTTTGTGTACGAACCTCTGTCCTGCATAGCAGTGAACAGTGACATTATCCATATGAATCTGACCTCTATACATTTATAGTTGTTAATGAATATGATGTATTTCTTTGTGTATGAACCTCTGTCCTGCGTGACAGTGAGAAGTGATACCACCCTCAGTGTCAAGACCTGACTGAATTACTCAGAATAGGCAAACTGTACTACAAGCTCTGCCAATAAATTTGTTAAACTAAAAAAAACTCTCCTCTCCCCGCTTAATGGTAAACAACATTAACGTAAAGAGTGAAAATTTAAGACCCGTCCCTACAGAGGCGCGTGACCTGGGTCCAAATAACCCGTGTTTCTTAACATATATATTCCACCTGAAGTAAAGACGTTTGAACCTACAGAATACTTAACTGCTTGCCTCAAGAACTCTAACCTAACCCTAAGATTACCTTAACTGGCCATATTAACTTACCACCAGTTAGAAAACAAAATTATATTGAAGAATCTTATGAAAAAAAAAACCCAGAAGATTGTATAACGTAATTTTATCTTGTGTTGTGTAAACGTATCTAGTCAAGGTACAGTCTCAGTATAGTTTTAGCACCATTTTTTATGTGATATTTATACTATACTTCTAAGCCTGAGGGATTAAATAAACAAGATACATTCTCAAATCACAGGAAACTCGGTCAATCTGAAGCTGACCTCTCTGTTCACCCCGCCGGTGGAAGTCGACTTTTGTGGGCACACGACACCGCTGCTGCACCTCACAAAACATCACTCGCTTAAAAAATGTCAGAGCTCGGAGCAGCGCTCGTGGTAAATACCTAAAAATACACCCGGGTACGAATGACCTACATCTGTCACTTTTATAATCTAAGTCCTGCAGTCCTTAGGGTTTTGGGCCATGGATATTCTTTGTGGGTGGAGATAGATGATGGATATTCTTTGTGAGTGGAGATAAGTGATGGATATTCTTCGTGGGTGGAGATAAGTGATGGTTATTCTTTGTGGGTGGAGATAAACGATGGATATTCTGTGTGGATGGAGATAAATGATGGATATTTATTGTGGGTGGAGATAAGCAATGGATATTTATTGTAACTGGAGATAAACAATGGATATTCCTTGACCACCGTAGGGTCAAGACCTGTCAAGCACTGCTCCTGCTGTGCAGCTGCCCCACTTGGCCATGTTGGCCCATTCCCCAAGTCCCTCTCCCCGACCCATCCTCACCACCGGGATATCAACATAATCAAAAGTGACAATTTCATTTCGGAAAGAAGTGGGATCAGCGTTGAACAATGATGAACAGTGTTTAAGCACTTGACAGTACCAGTGAGAGCTGTGACCCACCAGAGAGGTCCACACCCCTGAGAACTGACCACCATCCTCTGACCCGGCGGTGTTAATCAGTCCACCCTAGGAACAACAATGGGTCGGTTTTACACCTGACTACGAGATAACACAACACCACCTAGCAGAGAGTGAGGTACTGTGACACTACCCCACACCACCTGGTGTCTCCGTGACCAGGTGAGGTCCTTCATATCAACACCCGAGGACGAGTTACTGCACCACGTGAACACCACACCACCAGGTGCAAACTATAATAATTTGTATGTTCAATCATTGTTCCTTCTCCTTTTATAATGAAAGCTTTTGTTAGACGACCCACCCACCCCATGTCTTTGTATGTAATAAGTCATTTTTGTCTAATGTATATTTTCAGCCTTCGGGCTGCAGAACTTTTTAAATAAACCGTTAATTAATATTATTATTATTAAATGGAGATAAACGTTGGATATTCCTAGTAACTGGAGATATAAGACCATAAATTAGAGTACAATACGGACTCAGCCATTCGAGTACAACCCAACCCCTTGAGTACAATGTCTTAACTCAATGAATCCAATGGCTTGATCACTTGAGCCCAATGTCGTTTTAACCCTTTGAATACGATGACTAAGTTGAAGAATAATGCTTGGTAAGCAGATGGACAGAAAGATTGACGAGGAAACAGACAGGCACTCAGACAGACAGATAAAAAGAGAAAATGAACACCGTGGAAATACTTTACATCTAATACGTAAATCTGGTCGCTTGGGAGGTGAGGTGAACAAGTTGTTAACACGAACCCAGGCAGCCATTACATCAACACGCTCCCTGACAAGGCCAATTAACACACTCAAAATAAACCTCTCTACTCCCCAGCTGGGCTCCGGCAAGTTATCAACGCTTGCTAAATCACCTCCCATCACCTCATAACTCAGGCGTTGAAAGCGTAATTATGTGCACGCTGCTCAATTTTGGTCCCGTCACGAACAACACATCAGGCTTCACGGCGGCCACAGCCTAGTAGCACCGTGTCGAAATTCTGAAGCTCGATAAGCAGCCTGTAACATTAAATTCTGAAGCTTGGGTGAGTTTCCTGCACCCTGAAATTCTGAAGCTTGATAAGCAACCTGTAACCTTAAATTCTGAAGCTTGGGTGAGCTTCCTGTAACCTGAAATTCTGAAACTTGGGTGAGCTTCCTGTAACCTCTAATTCTGAAGCTTGATAAGCATCCTATAACCTTAAATTCTAAAGCTTGGGTGAGTTTCCTTTAACCTGAAATTCTGAAGCTTGGGTGAGTTTCCTTTAACCTTAAATTCTTAAACTTGGGTGAGCTTCCTGTAACCTGAAGCTTATCACAGCACGAGTATCATTAAGCAGTAAAGCCCAGCGGCACACATGAAGGACGAAATTTTCAATCAAGGAGAGTGGGAGGACAACTACACTAACTCCATCAAGCTAAACTATCTCCCACTCGTATCTGTTATGCTCAACGACTCAACAATGATCACAAACACATCTACAAAGAGTATTATTCCTCCTCTTTATCTCTAATGACTGACTGACTTAGTATATATATTAAATAAAAAAAAAAAACATACACTGGTAGGCAAGGCTAAATATCTTGGGAGTATTTACAAAATTTACATAGATAATACAGCCATTCTAATATGTATAATTTAATGTCCAGACTGTAATTATGTTTTTAGTGAAAATATTCTACCGACTTTGCAAAATTCTACACATGCCTTAATTAACTAACTCACCCCCTAACTAACCCAGAATGAACCTAACTTACCTTACCTGAACCAAACTTAATATAGTATAAACATTAATGAACTGTGAAGCCATGTAAACATTATTTACTCCGTCTGATGTTATATTAATTTTTATACCTCGTCCAATATCCTAATTACATCAGTCTAAATAGTGTATTATTTTTCTTCTAAGTCTTAATGAAGATCTTTTTCTTTACCAGATTCTGTTAATATCTACATATGTATCAACTCATGTGTAATGTAAAATGTGTATGACCATGAAATTTAATTGTAGAGAAAACTGTATTTAGATGACAGGGTAATGATTGTATTAAGATCATGGTTAGGTTAGGTTAGGTTAGGTTAGGTCAGGTTAGATATTTTACAGTACTATATATACTTAGTTTTCAGGATGGTTTTTAATGAATGTACACAATAGAACAATATTACAGTGCTCCATATATACCGTATATCTTTAAGCATATCGGATTAACATTGTTTCTTTTAGAAATGCGTTATTTAATAATTATTTGTATGACGTACAGTACACACTAAGAAGGGCGACCTGTGGTGTAGTGGTCAGCGATCCTCGGGCAGAGTGAACCTATGGGCAAGTTTCTTTACGCCATTTGCTTTTGTCTACCCAGCAGTAATTGGGGACCTCGTTAGCTCAGGGTGTGGTTGTTGTGTTGGTGACAACTTCTACACCTTAAACAAATTCACGCCTAGGTGGCCCTAGGGCTGGCTATCCTCGCTGCACGAGGGACAGCCATTATTATTACTAAGAAGGGAGATAATTGTAACATTGGGAAGATCCTGTGTGTAGTGGTGAAAGAGCATCAGAGTATAGCGTATATAAATAGTTTTTTGTTTTGTATAATTTTTAGATATAAATTACTGTCAGTCTTGACCTTGACACAAAAAGAACCTAAAAAGAACTCCAAGAGATGGCTCCTGGTGCCCTGCCACACACAACTGCCAGAAAAAATAACGTAAAATATTCTGGAATTTAAGGAAACATCAATGTGAAGGATCGTTTGTATGGACCACTGTGGTAGACGGTGGGGGAGACTGTGAGGGACTTCGTGTGGATGGTCATATGGAACCACAATTGTAATAGGAACCAAAACTAATGGAGTATAGCACTAATGGGCACAAACCTGATGGTTGGGTTAAGTTAGCGCCCCATTAGGACAAGGGCCCATTTAACCTGTAACAAGAATTTGGTTTATCTATTTGGCTGATGAGGTATGGTATACAATCAGCTATATAATTCAATAATTACATCACTAAATTCATCTTCCCACCTTGTTGGCTCCTAATAAGCAATATGTTTTTCGTTTATCAACATACATGGATAACAGCACACTGACAGGCTTCCGTGCCACTGTGAACTACCAGCTGGGGCTTAACACACGGTAACACTGTCAAAATGATAAATGGTGTGTTTATGCTCTTCCAAATTATTGAAAAATTTAAATGAAAAAAAAAAAATGTGATCGGGCTCCTGGTAACTAATTTCACGGGTAATTTGCGCACGTAAACAATACAGCGTTTGTGGCTACCTCCGAGCCTTTTAAAACTTTCCACTCACATTTTATTGTTTAAAATATTAAATAATTTACTACACAAACGCTACGGCTCGCACATTCAACTGGACAATGTGAAGGTAACTCGGTGTTTGTTCATAGATGCATTTATAAGTTATATTACCTGTGGCTGTATAGTGGGGTCAGTATTTTGGTCCAGTTCTGTACTCTTCTCGTTATCTCATTATCACCAGTATTGTCGATCCTCAGTAAGTTATCGTTTTTCTCGTGTAAGATGTTCACTATTGTTCATTATATTCTCAGCACAGGTTAAAAAACAAACAGATTTAAAGGCCAGTTTAAATGTCTGGTTCCCAACAAACAAACTCCGTCATTCGATAATTCCAGGTTGTGTAACACGGACACTCGCTAAGATAATTATTAAATTTCTTCTAATAAAGCTTAATTTGAAGATATTTTACTGAGAATTAATCACATGAATATAAAAATAAAAAGGATATATTAATTTTCTACATTTTTGGCCAGTTTTGAAATTTCATCAGCAATTTTCACGCGTATGTGATGCATATTGTTGAAGCTGCCTCATGTCAGTGATGGCAACTTCCATTCAGACACATTGATGAACTGATGACACTTGCAGAACAGTACAGTACATAGTACATATATACAATATTTGCCTACCATTTATCACGAAAATTCACACAAAAGATATTGAATTTTGTAAAGAAAAAATTAATCAACTACATATTAAGTTCAAAACACATAATGGATACCCACAGAGCATAAAAATATATATACGGGATCTGTTAACCCTTCAGAAGGCAGTAGCGCGCTTAGGTATTTTATTCTGGCTAACACTGGACGATTTTATTCAGCTGAGAGAAAGCCTTACCCTGTTCCCCTGTGGTTAAGGTGTAAACCCCATAAAGACTTATAACTGGGAATACCAACTACACAAAATTGATTCTGTTTATAAGTTAAGGGATGCTAGATGGGGACAATTTCACAGAACTTTGGCAGGATTCTATGAGATGATACCGGTAGTTCTTTACAGCATAGTCAACGGGGTACCAGGTTATTCTAAGATACCACCTGAGCATTACTGTACCTGCCTGTACTTTATATGCCTCACTCTCTACCTGTACTTTATACCTGATTGTATCGTTATGTCAGAATACTATCTCTGCTCTGCCTCTGACAATAATAAATAAACACAGAGAGGCAGAATCTACAGATAATAAGATAAAAATAGCCTGATGATGACCGGCTATCTATAAGAGATTTCTGGGCGGGATATTTTATGGAAGGGAAGAAATACATTTTTGGATTGTCAAGGGATCGTAAATGATGTTTTTTGTCGTAAGTGAAGACGTGAGGAAGAGTGTAATGGTTTTATTTGCGTTACGATATAAGGATGGATTCTTAAAAGTTCTTATATGCTAATTTTTCCCTAATAGCTAAATGGGTCGCTTAGACTACGACACAAAGATGGAGTCGAAATAACTAAGTAACTAAATTAGGTTCTCTTCCTCCTAGTTAAATAGTCAAAGCATAGAAAGATAGTAAATAAAAGACTAAAATACAGAAGGTACTAAAATAAAAGACTAAAATTCGAAAGATACTAAAATAAAAGACTAAAATACGGAAGGTAATAAAAGAAAAGACTAAAATACGGAAGATAATAAAATAAAAGACTAAAATACGAAAGATACTAAAATAAAAGACTAAAATACGGAAAGTAATAAAAGAAAAGACTAAAATACGGAATAATAAAAAAAATAAAAGACTAAAATACGAAAGATAACAAAATAAAAGACTAAAATACGGAAGATAATAACATAAAAGACTAAAATACCATCTCACATCTTCAGTTACGCGCCAAAACTCACGTAACTTAAAACCATCTGAGAATTCTTGGACCCAGCCTGCGTTTATCCGAGCGGGTGTAAGCTGATTGGCCGGCGAGCGAGGCAACTGCAAATGACGTCAACTAAAAGAAATGGGCCAGAGTGAAAAAAAAAATATATATATGTCTCTCTCTCTCTCTCTCTCTCACATTCTCTCTCTCACTCGCCTCTTCCCTCTACTTGAAAAAGGTGATCGCTGTCAGAGTCTGGTGGTGGAGTGTAAAAAGTAAAACCCCTCTCCCCTTCCCCCATCTCTCTCCCCTCACCCCTCCCCCCACCCCTCTCCCCCTTCCTTCCCCCAGGCAGACAAGAACCCCTTCAAATAAAATAGGTTGGTGGTGAAATAGGTTGGTGGTGAAATAGGTTAGTGAGAGAGAGAGAGAGAGAGAGAGAGTCTCCTTGCTTGAGGTCGCAGGGAAGTATGGGTAATGGACTCTGGCTGGTGGAGCATCCTAGTGTGGACCATCCCAGTGTGGACCATCCCAGTGTGGACCATCCCAGTGTGGAGCATCCTAGTGTGGAGCATCCTAGTGTGGAGCATCCCAGTGTGGACCATCCTAGTGTGGACCATCCCAGTGTGGACCATCCCAGTGTGGACCATCCCAGTGTGGACCATCCTAGTGTGGACCATCCTAGTGTGGACCATCCTAGTGTGGGCCATCCCAGTGTGGACCATCCCAGTGTGGACCATCCTCGTGTGGACCATCCCTGTGTGGACCAGTTGATTCTAAATGATCTTTATTGAAGGACATCCGGGCCATCTTCTTATACTTATTCCTGGCCCTCTCCCTCCTTCCTTCTCCCTCCCTCCATCCCCCTCTCCCTCCCTCCCTCCCCCTCTCTCTCCCTCCCTCCCTCCCTCCCTCCCTCCCTCCTCCCTCCCTCTCCCCCTTCCCTCTCCTTCCCTCCCTCCTTCCCTCTTTCTCTCCCTCCTCCCCTCTCCCTCCCGCCCTCCCTCCCCCTCTCTCCCTCCCTCCCTCTCCCTCCCCCCCCTTGGATTCTCAGAGACTCTCACATTACGATAAGTTTTCCCCCCTAAGCGTCAATGTGAGAACGCAGCTACCTGGTTCACCTGCATTACCAGGAAAGGTGAATTCTCAAACGTTCCTAAATGTTCCCCCGTGGCTAGAGAGAGAGAGAGAGAGAGAGAGAGTTACGACACAAATATAGATTCTCAAAGGTGACGTGAGAAGATAACTATGATAAAGACATAAGTAGGTGAACTCACTTACGGTCTCTCTCCCGTAACTTAGGTGAGTTGGACGTGATATACCTTTAAGAGTTAAGGGGAAATGTTAACGTAAGATCCTTTGGGAATCTTAACCCGAGTCCTGAATTATCCTTTTTTTCTCTTTTTTTTAAACAATATACTGTATTATTATTATTATTATTATTATTATTATTATTAAACTTACTCGAAAATCCATCTTATTTTCATATCTTCAGTGAGTCAATAACTTCATCCATTCTTACGTAACAAAACCCTAACCTAAACAGTCTTCAGAAACATTTAACCTAACCATCTAAAATACTACTAAACCCTATACAACTTTTCATCAGTAAACCTAAGGGAATCTTCAGTTTTTCTTTGATTAAAAAAAATTTATAGCGTTGTGTAAGTTTGATCAGGTGAGGCGGCCATGATTGATGCTCGACAAAGGTCAGTAATCAATGATCACAAAGTTGGTGGGTGTTTTTTGTGTGGTCAGGATGGACGTTTGTAATTATCCGTGGCGGCCAGGCGCGGCGCTCCTGGCTAGAAATGCACATTAATTCCCGGAGCACAAAGGTCGACGCCCACCTCCCCCCGACCACCATCAGCTGATCTATAGGTGTTGACGACGCGGTTCTCGGCTGGGTGTCCAGGGGTAATAATTTTCTCCTATGTAACTTAAACATTTTTTTTAATTCATGGACTTTGAAACATCTAAAAATAAAATAAAAAAGTAAATACAAATAAAAGAATTCAAGTATGATCAATTGATGCCTCGCTAAGAGATCTTTTAGTGTGAGTAACGGTGTGTTGTCTCCTCCACACACTACTGACACCACCAGGTGTATAGTTATCATAAAAACAATTATAAGTACACACATGACTGCATATTCACATACACATAAACATATATTTTATGAAAATCCACAATGAAAACGTGGATAAGATAAATCTTGATAAAATCACACGGGAAAATGGAAACAACGGAGTACCTTAGCCTCTGAAGATGTCTTGAATAAAGACGAAAGCTAAGGTACTCCGTTGTTCCATTTTCCCGTGTGATTTTATCAAGATAAACATATATATATATATATATATATATATATATATATATATATATATACTATATATATATCATATATATATATATATATATATATATGTGTGTGTGTGTACTAGCGAACTCGTACTCATATAAGTTCATAAGAAATATACTCCAATACACCCATAATGGTTGCCCCCCCGTGTTGGAGCATGACAGGCCCTAGGGCCACCTAGGCGTGAATTTGTTTAAGGTGTTGCAGCTGCTGCCACCACAACCACTCCCTAAATGTACGAGTTTTATGACACAGTGTCCAGGAATTATTCAAGAAGACCGGACAACTCGCCAACTGCACTGACTAACCATTGACCCGGAACTATATCTGCAAATCGATGTTCCTGGTCCCCAATTACTGCTGGGTACACAGAGGCAACTGACGTAAAGAAACTTGCCCTCCCATACTTTCACCCTGCCGTGGGATCGAACCCGGGTCCACTTGAATGAGAGGCGAGCATAGCCATATACTACACACACACACACACACACATAAAGACAAACAAAGACATATTCCCACACGAGTAAGTAAAGAACACCTTTGCATGTGTATGGACGAAAATGAAACACTTGCATACATAAACATACAAACAAACGTATGTATACTGTACATAAGTATACGTTCTTATACATGTATACACTTAAATATTCCAAATATTTTACTATATTTGCCACAAGTAAACTTAAATATATTTATATTCCAAAACGAAAATATTAATTATTAGGTCAAAAACAATCATAAGAAGTCCACATGCAGTTACTAAATCAATCACGTACATTAATTATTACAAATAAATAAACAAATCCAACACACACACTTATACAATATACCTTTACAAACACTGTACACCAGGTCATGTAGTACAAACACTGTACACCAGGTCATGTAGTACAAACACTGTACACCAGGTCATGTAGTACAAACACTGTACACCAGGTCATGTAGTACAAACACTGGAAACTCCGAAAATGAGTAAATATTGAAATCCATAAATAGTGAAAACCTGTTGAATAAAATTGATTATCTAAAAAAAAATAAAAAAGGGAGGAGAATCTTTAAGATGAAGAGAGTGAGTTGGTGCTGCCTCACGGACACCTTCACAGTTCTTTTTATTAAAACTAACAGGATTGAGAGGGAAAGAATAGAAGCAAGAGAGTCGGGGGGGAAGAATAATGGTTCCGGAGAAAATTTACCGCCCATTAGAGAGTCGTGGATCCCGTGTGCGCACAGTGAAGCGACTGTCTTTTATTATATTGTTTTTGTTTACAAGTGCGCGGCAATGGTGTGTGATAATCTGCCGGTATTCGCCACCATATTTGCTGTAGGAAATGTTTGAGTTTAATATTCTACACACACGCCTCAATAATTTATACAGAAAAAATGGATTTAATAATATTTCGTAAATAACGCGCGAGCATCGGGGGGTGTAAACAAAGAAATGCGGGGGACACGGGCGTAAAATACAGCGTGGCTCAGATTCCCAACGATTCGTACGTGAAAGGATTTTTTTCTCTTGCGGCAAACACAAATAAGAGAACACACCTCGATACTATACACTCCTGGTGCAATTTTGCCGCCATTTACACCTGAATGGCCTAAGCGACCTGGTTTAACACGTTCTCACATCACCAGCGACCGGGATGAAATATTAGCGAGCGAATCTCTGAGACTGTGGACCCTGGCTGGCAGATTCCCACCCACCCCAGCATCCCAAATTACCCGCCTGCGTGGAATTGAAAGTCGTTCAGCATGAGAAATGTTGATGGTGGCGCCATATGCCTCAAACGTCGGACCGGAGTGTCATTGTCAACCACTGCTTTCGCGTCCGCTCCTCTTTAGCGAGGCTACTTAGTAACATGCGCTGGGGGGAGGGTGAGGAGGAGGGGAAGGAGGAAGGGGAAGGGAAGGGGGTGTTATCAGCGATGTTCAAGATTCTTATGTTAACATCTTTACCTGATTTCGGGATTAGATATTGGAGTAAACAATCCGGTTGGGATTTTCAAAGGATTATATGTTAATTTATCTCCCTGTTCTCAAGTCCAGATATTTTTATAACGAGTAACTTGGGATTCTCACTAGTGCACTCAGAAGGACTTGGATCGAGGCCCTCAAAAGTCCGTAATTAACACTCCAGGGTTCGCATATTAAATATTTCAACAAAGATTCATAAGAAAATAGAAAGTAACATGGCGGTGAATATTACAATGAGACTTTACTGTGATAACTACCCTGAGGTGTGTGGCCCTTGGTGGAGGTGTGGGAGAGTGGTGACATCCTACCTCAGTTGTCCAGGGGGGGGATCTATTTTAGGATGTCAATCGCAGAGAGAGAGAGAGAGAGAGAGAGAGAGAGAGAGAGAGAGAGAGAGAGAGAGAGAGAGAGAGAGAGAGAGAGCACACGAGGAGGTGCCGGCGTGGTGAACAAATTTACCTTTCATTATAACAAGATCTGGTGGACCATTGGGTCAACACTCCCTCCTTCCCTCCCCCCCCTCCAACTCTCCCTCTCTTACGACATCCCCTCAATCCCTTACTCCTTCACTTACGACAGCCCCTCTCTCCCTCCTTCACTTCTCACTCCCTACTTCCTTCACTCCCTCACTTACGACACTCTCACCCTTCCCTCCATCATCTTCTCCCTCACTTACGACAACCCCTCACCCTACCCTTCCCTCACTTATCATGCCCTCCTCCCTCCCTCCCTTACCTACAACACCCCCCTCCCTCCCTCACTACCCACACCACCTGGACTCTCAAAGGCACAATACCATGGGTTAAACTTTCCCCTTAACTCAAAGATCTGGTAACGCATCTAACACCTTCACTTAAGCTAAGACTCGAGAAGGGACCACCAGAGGATCATAGAGTAACTGATTGATTCTAACTGGAAATATGAGCATCCGAGTAATGTATTGTAACTGTGATTTAATGATAGATTCTTAGAGGTTCTGTAGTTATTTTTTTTTTTTTTACTTGAGATATAATGAAGTATTTAAAACACTAATTTAAGTTACGACAGATAGATGAAGATGAAGTTAAGAAAGTTCTATCGGTTATAATCACTATTTGTTGATGGACAAGTGTAATTACTAACTTTCTTCCGCGTTTAATGACCTTAGTTGTTGAAGAGCTGTACGGTAATAACATTATAAAGTCAACGAAGGTCTAATTGGTGTTAATTACGTTCACCTGTACATAATTAAAACACGTTTTCTTAATTATTTTACGGGGATTGATCGTAATAGCCTTTGAGAATCCATCCGTGTTGTCTCAGTTTGTCCAGGCAGTCATACACGTTCACACATCACCAAACGCAGTCATACACGTTCACACATCACCAAACGCAGTCATACACGTTCACACATCACCAAACGCAGTCATACACGTTCACACATCACCAGTCACAGTCATCCACGTTCACACATCACCAAACGCAGTCATACACGTTCACACATCACCAAACGCAGTCATACACGTTCACACATCACCAAACGCAGTCATACACGTTCACACATCACCAAACGCAGTCATACACGTTCACACATCACCAGTCACAGTCATACACGTTCACACATCACCAAACGCAGTCATACACGTTCACACATCACCAGTCACAGTAAAAATTCATCCTACGACTTTCCGAGACTCCACATCTTAACTCGGGTTTGCTCGGCCTCACCAGAATAGGATTTTTTGTTTTTTTTTAGTACATTTTAAACAGGACGCCGTGAAGACTCCCGACATAAAACTCTTCCCGGATAAAATAGTGATGTGTTGAAAATGCTCCCCCTTCTCCCACCCCCCAACATTATATAGATCTTCACCCGGGTACGTTTGTTCTCCTAATTATGCTGGAAGGGAAGCTGTCTGTCTGTGTGTGCGTCTGAGTTTTCCTCCTTAAGTGAAAAAAGATCAATTACGATCCATTTTTTCCACACTGAGAGAATCATCCTGTGAAATGGAAATCAGCCATCAAGGGGCGGGTACCATTAGTTCTAAGGCGGGGGAGTCTACGCCCCAGAGCCTAGACCGATATTAAATTTGTTTGTCTAGTCAGAGTTAATAGAGATAAGTTGCATTTGAAGGTAATAATTTCAACAAGCGCCATCGTAATTTCTCAGTGATTTGCAGAGCACATTTCTCCCGTCTCTCAAAGCTGACACTTGATGACCTAAATCAGCTTTACGGTTATTTATCTAATAATGTAACAATATTTAATTCTCCATTAGACATTCTCTTACTGAACTCTTCTGGCTTCATTAGATTTACCTGATGATATGAAAGTATATTGTGATATTTAAGATAATGGTGCCTTAGGTAACTGTATACAGGGCGACGACACACCATACATACTGTACTACTTTATACTGGGGGTGATGACACTCTTCCTCTCACACGCTGCATTTTGAGTGGCATTTTCGTTGTTAGTGATGAATTAATATTTATTTCTGTGTATTTGCAGGAGGGAGTTTTATACGAGTACAGATGATAGTATTGTTTATATTATTAGGAAGACTGGGGAGCTATTGTTCGTATACTTAATTGATTCTTTGTATTGTCTGTAAGTTATGCTTGATGTGTGTATATTTTTCACACACACACACACACACACACACACACACACACACACACACACACACACACACACACTTAAACCACGAAAGGCAGAAGTAGTTTTTACTTACTGCTTCAACTACCTTCAACTACCGTGGTTATTAATTAAAACCATTTATCATTTTTTTTATTTCCACAACCAACGACATTTTTACGATTCACATTAAACGAAATATTGGAATTAGCTACAACAGAACCTTCTAAACCTGAGGTGACTGAACCCTGCCACCACCCACCAGCCCTGAGCTCACATCTTTCATCTGAACCCTTCCCGACCCCTACCACCCACCACCAGCCCAGAGCTCACACCTCTCATCTGAACCCTTCCCGACCCCTACCACCCACCACCAGCCCAGAGCTCACACCTCTCATCTGAACCCATCCCGACCTCTACCACCCACCTACCAGCCCTGGGCTCACACCTCTCATCTGAACCCATCCCGACCCCTACCACCCACCACCAGCCCAGAGCTCACACCTCTCATCTGAACCCATCCCGACCCCTACCACCCACCACCAGCCCAGAGCTCACACCTCTCATCTGAACCCATCCCGACCTCTACCACCCACCTACCAGCCCTGAGCTCACACCTCTCATCTGAACCCTTCCCGACCCCTACCACCCACCACCAGCCCTGAGCTCACACCTCTCCTCTGAACCACCCACTCGACCACCCTCTCATCAACACACCTAACTATTCACAGATTCCCTCGGTGTAAAGGTCTCACGCTATAGTCATTAAGTAAAGTTCTATTAGGTGAGTTTTGCTGCGTCGTAATCGTGGGTTTAACATCAGGAAGGAGTGGTAGAGTGGCTCTTAGTTCGTGTTTGTATTAAATAATGTATAAAATTAACTAAAGGGATTACCTGGAGATTAACCCCCACACCTTTTTTTTTTTACCTGTTGATTAAACACCTTGATGAAGTTTTTTATTTGTTTATATATTCATTTACTTTTTATAATTTTGTGGGAGAGGTTAGGTTAGGTTAGGTTTAGGTTAGGTTAGGTTAGGTTAGGTTAGGTTAGGTTAGGTTAGGTGTGGGTTAGGTTAGGTTAGGTGTGGGTTAGGTTTTCTTCTCCATCCCCTCTCTCCTTCCCACTCATTGCTCCCTTCCATCCCTACTACCCCTGTTCCCTCACACTCTTCCATTTCTCCTTTCTTCTTCCCCTATCCCACTTTTTTTTCCATCCCTCCTATCCCTCCTTCCTCTCCCATACACCTCCTACCCTCCCACTCACCATCCTCTTCACTATCGTCCCTCCCATCCACCCATTCCCTACCCTCCCATCTCACTCATCACCCTCTTCCCTCCCACTCACCACCCCCCCCCCCCCCCACTTACTTCCCTCCCAGCCTGAGTTTTTTCCCGCATGTAAGCTGCAGGGAGGTAAGGAATACGTTCCCTTTCTAACATTTCACGGGCAGTAAGTCGCTCCTGTGTACACAAGCGTCACTACACACGGGTTTTAAATCATCTCTCTCTCTCTCTCTCTCTCTCTCTCTCTCTCTCTCTCTCTCTCTCTGGGGCCACAGTTATGAGGCAGTGGAAGTTCCTCAAACACTAATTTCTGCTGCCTCTTAGGATTCCGAATTGTTGGATACACACACACACACACACACACACACACACACACACACACACACACGAGAGAGAGTGATACAGTCAAGGTAATATCAAATATCGTTAAGTTGTGTATGAATGTATGTATGTATATTATATTAAATGTATTTATATGTTGTATAAATATGTATTATGTATGATTCATTGTAAGTATAGACAGGTTAAGGGGGGGGGTGGGGGTGGGTGAGGTGTCAGATTACTGCGTTATGTTGAAGGTGTCAGATTCACGTTAGATTTCATGTTAGGGGTAAATTAGTACGGTATGAGTGTCAGATTTTTGGAGACAAGTTGATATTTTTTATTGGATTTATCGGATTTATAGTCAGAGTGAGTCAACGTGTGTGTCAGATTTCGTGAATTAATGTGTCATAAAGGTCAGATTTTATTTTTCCCGCTAGGTTAAATCTGTTACTTTATATGATTTCATGACAAGTTACATGAGTTTATTTCGCAGAATTTTTCATTATTATTGGTATTGTCATCATCATTATCATCATTATCATCATCATCATCATCATCATCATCATCATCATCATCATCATCATCATCATCATCATCATCATCATCATCATCATCATCATCATCATCATCATCATCATCATCATCATCATCATCATCATCATCATTATCATCATTATCATCATCATCATCATCATCATTATTATTTTCTTATCTCGTGGGACTCTGTGTTAGGTCTAGGCACAGGACGGTAAGTTTATTCACAATTTACAGCCTGACTTATGACTCATATCTTACAACTTTGTGTGTGTGTGTGTGTGTGTGTGTGTGTGTGTGTGTGTGTGTGTGTGTGTGTGTGTGTGTGTGTGTGTGTGTGTGTGTGTGTTTTCCTCTCATCACGACCGTCAATCAATCCTGCGACACACTTTTCACCCCCCTTCTCTCTCTCTCTCTCTCTCTCTCTCTCTCTCTCTCTCTCTCTCTCTCTCCTTTCTTTCTTTTCTCTCCTCTCATTACTTCCTAGCTCTTTCCTCATCTTCTCCTCCTTCACTTACACCTCTGTCTCCTCTCATTATTCCCTCCTCTTCCTCTTACACTTTCTTCTCCCTATCATCCTCTTCTCCTCCACCTCCTCCTCCTATTATTCTCTCTTCTCCCTTCCCTCTTCCTCCTCCTCTTCATACACTTCCTTCTCTATTTCCTCACCTCCCCTACACCATCTTTTTTTTTCCTCTTCTTTCATCTTTTCCTCCTTTCCCTTCCCCTCATTCTTTCCTCCCCTATCACCCCCCCCTCCCCTCACCCTTCCTTCTCTCTCCCCTATAACAACAAAGGAGAGTCCGTCGTCCAGAGATAATTATCCCCACCATCCTAGGAACTTCCCTACAATATTATCCCTACACTATCAAAACTCCCCTCACCCCCTCCCCTCTCCCCCTCCCCTCCCCCTACCCTCTCTCTCTCTCCTTCTCGCTTCCCTGCAATAACAGAGAAGATATTGTCGTCTGGATGGAAAATTATCCCCACCAGCCGAGAATTTCCCTGCAATATTATCCCCCCCAACATCTTTCTCTCATTCTTGTAAGACAATTTATCCCTAATATCAACAAAATTTCCCTTCTATTTCCCTTTCTTCTTCCCACCCCTTTATATTCTTCTCTTAAAAACAAACAGAACAGTAACGTTTCCCCCTTTTACACAAGCAAAAATATTCCCCACCACTCCCCCTTTTTTTTCCCCCTCACCCTCAGCAACAAACAAATCACACCCATCTACTGTAGAATTTCCCTACAATACTATCACTACTTTCTCTCCACAACATAAGTTCCCCCTCCCCCCCTTCCTCTCCTACCCTACACCCACTCCACCTACCACACACCCACAGCAGCCACCCCACTCATCAACCCACACCCCTACACACCATCCACCCCGCCCCCATCCACCCACCACCACCAACTCTCAGAAAAGATAAGTACTTTGTTTGTCAGCTGTGTTCCCGCTGGCTGGCTCTGAATAGTAATAGATAAGAGGATTCAGAGGCAGAATAGGTGACTGGGAGCGAGGATGGAGGATCGTATACCCGGAGAGGAGGTTCAGATGGCGTAATTTGTGGAGGTAGAATTCTCTTTTGATGTCCATTGACGTTTCTGTTCCTGATAGCTGAGTATTTACGTTTTTTTTTTTTTTCTCGCCTCGATTATTTATTTATTTTTGTTTAATTAAGAATCAGTTTTTTTTAGGATAAGTTCTGGATCACCTGAATATTATGTCCCCTAGTTTATTTCACCTGGGATTAAACACCCTAATGCTAACCTAACCTAACCTAACCTATCCTATCCTATCCTAACCTAACCTAACCTAACCTAATTTCTCTTTGGTAGCGTTAGGTAGTTAATCAGGTGAAATTTGGTGGTGGTGGAGGAAAGGGAGGGGGGAGGGGAGGGAAGGGAAGGGAAGGGGAGGGAGGGGAAGGGAAGGGAGGGAAAGGGAGAATAACAAATGAACATCACTAGTACGTGGTCATCTTAAGTCTAACACACAATATAACCCTGAACACTTCCCCCCCCCCCCAAAAAAAAAAATAGTTGTTGAATTAATAATACTATAAATGAACTTGTATTGTTAATTTGTTAGTGCCAGGAGGGGTTGAGGAGGTAATGTTCAATCGGCCTCAGGACTGACAGCAAAATGAAGCCATCAATCACGGTGAAACTATTTACTGAAAGAATGTAAAATACTTGTGATATGTTTCAGCTAATTCTGTGAGATTCCTGAGTTGAATTTTACCTCTTTCATGTTTGTAGTGTAATCAAATTGTAACCTAACTTAACCTAACCAAATTGTAACCTAACCTAACCAAATTGTAACCAACCTAACCAAACCAAATTGTAACCAACCTAACCTAACCAAATTGTAACCAACCTAACCTAACCAAATTGTAACCAACCTAACCTAACCAAATTGTAACCAACCTAACCTAACCAAATTATAACTAACCTAACCAAATTGTAACCAACCTAACCTAACCAAATTGTAACCTAACCTAACCTACCCAAATTGTAACCAACCTAACCTAACCAAATTATAACTAACCTAACCAAATTGTAACCAACCTAACCTAGCCAAATTATAACCTAACCTAACCTACCCAAATTGTAACCAACCTAACCTAACCAAATTATAACTAACCTAACCAAATTGTAACCAACCTAACCTAACCAAATTATAACTAACCTAACCAAATTGTAACCAACCTAACCTAGCCAAATTATAACTAACCTAACCAAATTGTAACCAACCTAACCTAGCCAAATTATAACTAACCTAACCAAATTGTAACCAACCTAACCTAGCCAAATTATAACTAACCTAACCAAATTGTAACCAACCTAACCTAACCAAATTATAACTAACCTAACCAAATTGTAACCAACCTAACCTAACCAAATTATAACTAACCTAACCAAATTGTAACCAACCTAACCTAGCCAAATTATAACTAACCTAACCAAATTGTAACCAACCTAACCTAACCAAATTGTAACCTAACCTAACCTACCCAAATTGTAACCAACCTAACCTAACCAAATTATAACTAACCTAACCAAATTGTAACCAACCTAACCTAGCCAAATTATAACTAACCTAACCAAATTGTAACCAACCTAACCTAACCAAATTGTAACCTAACCTAACCTACCCAAATTGTAACCAACCTAACCAAACCAAATTGTAACCAACCTAACCTAACCAAATTGTAACCAACCTAACCTAACCAAATTGTAACCAACCTAACCTAACCAAATTGTAACCAACCTAACCTAACCAAATTATAACTAACCTAACCAAATTGTAACCAACCTAACCTAACCAAATTGTAACCTAACCTAACCTACCCAAATTGTAACCAACCTAACCTAACCAAATTATAACTAACCTAACCAAATTGTAACCAACCTAACCTAGCCAAATTATAACTAACCTAACCAAATTGTAACCAACCTAACCTAACCAAATTATAACTAACCTAACCAAATTGTAACCAACCTAACCTAGCCAAATTATAACTAACCTAACCAAATTGTAACCAACCTAACCTAACCAAATTGTAACTAACCTAACCAAATTGTAACCAACCTAACCTAACCAAATTGTAACCTAACCTAACCAAATTGTAACCAACCTAACCTAGCCAAATTATAACTAACCTAACCAAATTGTAACCAACCTAACCTAACCAAATTATAACTAACCTAACCAAATTGTAACCAACCTAACCTAGCCAAATTATAACTAACCTAACCAAATTGTAACCAACCTAACCTAACCAAATTATAACTAACCTAACCAAATTGTAACCAACCTAACCTAACCAAATTATAACTAACCTAACCAAATTGTAACCAACCTAACCTAGCCAAATTATAACTAACCTAACCAAATTGTAACCAACCTAACCTAGCCAAATTATAACTAACCTAACCAAATTGTAACCAACCTAACCTAGCCAAATTATAACTAACCTAACCAAATTGTAACCAACCTAACCTAACCAAATTATAACTAACCTAACCAAATTGTAACCAACCTAACCTAACCAAATTGTAACCTAACCTAACCTACCCAAATTGTAACCAACCTAACCTAGCCAAATTATAACTAACCTAACCAAATTGTAACCAACCTAACCTAACCAAATTATAACTAACCTAACCAAATTGTAACCAACCTAACCTAACCAAATTGTAACTAACCTAACCAAATTGTAACCAACCTAACCTAACCAAATTGTAACCTAACCTAACCAAAAGAAACCCTCGATAAATGAAACTAAAAGAGCCAAAGGAAATAGTTCAGCTGGCTGGTAAAGAAACCCGTCTGAGCTTCGCCTCTTGAAAGGTTAAACAGATGGAGGTGTGAGGTAAAGAAAGCGAACACCTGGGGAAAACGAACACCTGAGGAAAACGAACACCTGAGGAAAGCGAACACCTGAGGAAATCGAACACCTGAGGAAAGCGAACACCTGAGGAAAACGAACACCTGGGGAAAACGAACACCTGAGGAAATCGAACACCTGAGGAAAGCGAACACCTGAGGAAATCGAACACCTGAGGAAATCGAACACCTGAGGAAATCGAACACCTGAGGAAATCGAACACCTGAGGAAAACGAACACCTGAGGAAAGCGAACACCTGAGGAAAGCGAACACCTGAGGAAAGCGAACACCTGAAGAAAGCGAACACCTGAGGAAAACGAACATCTGAGGAAAGCGAACACCTGAAGAAAACGAACACCTGGGGAAAACGAACACCTGAGGAAATCGAACACCTGACAAGTCAAGGTAAATTAATGATGTTTTGGATACGTTTGCGAAGCCGAGAGAGAATGATGCTAGTACACACACACACACACACACACACTACACACACACTACACACACACACTACACACACACACACACACACACACTACCACAAGTATAAGAAACGAGACGAGAATAGTGTATGTACGTGTCTCTCGAGGTGGACAGTCAGGTCTCGTGATGTGGTGTGAGAGATCGTGTAGGGCGGGGCGGGGGGGGGGGGAGATATCTCGTGTTTGTGTGGTGGTATGTTCTGTGTGTTTATGTATGTCTCTCTGCGTGTTTGTTTTTTGTTTGTCGCGTTTCCGTGGTGTTTTTTTTTCTGGATGTGTTTTTTTTTCGTTTGTTTTGTTTTTATTCTTGTATTTCTTTCGGGTTGTTTCTGTATTTTTCCATCTTTTTGTATTATTGTTTTTATCTCTCTCTCTCTCTCTCTCTCTCTCTCTCTCTCTCTCTCTCGCTATATATATATCCCCCTCTGTCTGTGTCTGTCAGTGTGTGTGTGTGTGTGTGTTAACAGCCTTCATAACCCTCTACAAGTCTACAGTGTTGTGCTCCAGACTGGCCTTCTCCTTTTGTAACACTCTGGCACACACACACACATTCACACACACACATACACACACACACACACACACTACTTCTGCTACTACTACATCTTTTATGGCCTCCAGCCTCCCCTTATAGCCACACCTTCTCAACCATTTTATTACCTTAATATCCTATAATACACAAGTAACTACCCTTGTTGAGTTAGTTAAGTCACTGTTGCCTTATCGTCTATGTCAGCGATTGTTGTTGGCTTAGGGGCTGATGCTCTCGTTCCCCTGAGGCAGAGTAATGCAGACCTGAGCAGAGAGAAAGACAGTCGGCAACTCTACTTGGCTGTAACATAACTTCTGGGCTGCTGCTTCTGTTCGGAGATCACCTCCGCGAGTCTGGTGTAGAAGCATCTTGCACTTGGTCCCTCCCACCAGAGGTTGTGAACACTAGAGGAGTGAAGCTGCCTTGATCGACGTTCTGAATTCTCTCCCCATATGCCCTTATCTTGTCGTTCTCCTTCCTCCTGTGTGCAGGATCGAGAGCTAAGTTACGGTGATATGCGGCCATGGGATCAAATATCATGATGTCGAAGAAAGCTAGCTGTCCCCGCGTCCAGAATCCTCGAGCACTGACGTCCACACGGGCTTCGTTGGATGTGTTTGAAGTCCTATGTTGGAAATTCTCACCATCCAAAGGAAGGAGGGTCGGTTCTACCCTGACATCACGGCAGATTTCCTTCAACATATTTGCTGTGAGATCCCTTACTTCGTCATGAATCATGCATATGAAGCCCCCTTTCTTGCACACCATGGCGTGATCGACGTCATAGGAAGAGCCATACACGCATTGGGAGGGCAAACCTTCTACTGACTGACCATACCTTAGCGCAATGGCATCTGCAAATTCTTGTTTATTGAGACTGAAACCATTTGCCCTTATCGGTAACGTAGTTAACCAGTTCGAGGCGCCCACCTCCTGCGCTACAGCTACTTTTTTTTTCAAATTCTCTGGTACTTGCAGCAACAGTTGCTGCAACTTATCACTTTGTCCGTGCTGTCGTTCTGTCGTAATGGACCTTCGAATCTTGTTTACTTCACTAGTATCCACCTCCCCTGTTGTGTTCTGAGCTATTATGTGGTCAGTGAGGGCTGCCGTGAGCTTAACTGAGTTTTGACGTTCGGTGGCAGCAGTTTCGTCTGTATTGGTCACTCCCATTCCTCCCAGTCTCGGTGGTACTGCAAGGAGCTATCAACACCTCCTTTTCCACCACCACTACCACGTCTTCCCCTCCACAACCACCACCACCACCACTTCTTCCCCTCCACAACCACCACCACCTCCTCCTTCCCCTCCACAGCCACCACCACCACTTTCTCCTTCCCTCTCCCCCACCCCCTCCTCGTCTTCCTCTCTCCTCTTCCATCTTCTCCTCCTCCTCCAACACCCTCACAGTAATCCCTCACACACACACACACACACACACACACACACACACATTCTCAGACATAAATCACGATATTTTTCTCCTCTTAAAACCAAGGATAAGAGACCATATCAGGTTATAGTAAAGGCCTAGGTAACTTTTGACGCCATTTTGAAACCAACACTTGTCCTAATATAAATTAATATGATGAGTTATTCTAGGTTATGTTAGGTTATGTTATGTTATGTTAGGTTAGGTTATGTTATGTTATGTTAGGTTAGGTTTAGGTTAGGTTAGGTTAGGTTAAGTTAGGTTAGGTTAATCTCTAGGTGAAGTAAGCTGGGGTGGTGATTCTTCAGCTGATCCCCTTTAGGCTCACGGGAACCAGGGAATACGACATAGTTTCTCTAAAGATCATGTCATCATTATCAACATGACTCTTATTTAGGCCACGACACATCCACGGGGGACAAGATGGCCTCCAAACTGAACTGAGACTCAAGTGGCCTCCAAACTGAACTATGACTCAAAATTACCTCCAAAATGCTGACTCAAAATAGCCTCCAAGCTGAACTAACTCAAAGTGGCCTCCAAACTGTACTGAGACTCAAAATTACTCCAAACTGAACTAAGACTCAAAATTACCTCCAAACTGAACTAAGACTCTAGCCTTAACTACGCCCTTACTCTTTATCCATCAATTAGGGGAAATAATCCTAGGGAAGAGTCCTTGAGGGCGCGGGTCGTGAGGTAGAGGCCGGGATGAGTTAGAGACATGTTCCTGCAACACCCTGGAGGTAATGAGGAGGAGCTGTGGTGAGAGGTGAGGGGTGGGGGTGAGAGGTGGGGGTGAGGGGTGACACGTGGGGGGTGAGAGGTGGGGGTGAGGGGTGGGGGTGAGAGGTGGGGGGTGAGGGGTGAGAGGTGGGGGTGAGAGGTGGGGGTGAGGGGTGGGGGTGAGGGGTGGGGGTGAGGGGTGGGGGTGATGGATGGGGGTGAGGGGTGGGGGTGAGGGGTTGAGGTGAGACGTGGGGGTGAGAGGTGGGGGTGAGGGGTGACACGTGGGGGGTGAGAGGTGGGGGTGAGGGGTGGGGGGTGAGGGGTGGGGGTGATGGATGGGGGTGAGGGGTGGGGGTGAGGGGTTGAGGTGAGAGGTGGGGGTGAGGGGTAGCGGTGAGGGGGGTGGGGTGGGGGTGAGGAGTTGTGGTGAGAGGTGAGGGGTGAGACGTGGGGGTGAGGGGTGGGGGTGAGGGGTGGGGGTGAGGGGTGGGGGTGAGGGATGGGGGTGAGGGAAGGGGGAGAATGAGGAGGGGGAGGAGGAGGAGGAGGTGGAGGAGGGGGAGGAGGAGGAGGAGGAAGAGGTGAGAGAGATGCAGAGGCCATAAATATGCACAAACACGCCTCCCCTCCCCCCTCCCCCTCCTCCCCTCCCCCTCCCCCCACTCCACTTCCTTCACCACCACACCCATGTCTTGTAATACCACGCCCACAACCTTAGTTTACACACACACACACACACACACACACACACACACTTCTCTATATTAAATGAGACTTGATGTGGGTCATTTAAAAGTTTCCTTATAAAATACGACCCGTTAAAAGATATTGGAAACTACCCACGATAGGAATCCATTTTCTACCTATATGTGTGTGTGTGTGTGTGTGGGAGTGTGAGTGTGTGTGTGTGTGTGTGTGGGAGTGTGAGTGTGTGTGTGTGTGTGTGTGTGTGTGTGTGTGTGTGTATATAGAGTGCTTCTGTGTGTGTACAGGGAGGAGCTGCGTACGTACGAGTATGTATGTATGTATGTATGTATGTATGTATGACAGATAAGGTAGACACAATAGATCAAGGAGGAGGTACTGAAGGAGCCTCACATGATACTTCTCCCCCCCCCCCCCTTCGTCTTGTAATTGTTGTGGGTGTGGATGGGTGGGTGGTGAGGGTGGGTGGGTGGTGAGGGGTTGTGGGGAGTGAGGGGGAGTTGTGGGTGGGTATAGACAAGTGGGTGGGCGTTTTGGGTGGGTGTAGGAAAGTGGGTGGGCATTGTGGGTGGGCTTTGTGGGTGGGTGTAGACAAGTGGGTGGGCGTTGTGGGTGGGTGTAGACAAGTGGGTGGGCGTTGTGGGTGGGTGTAAACAAACAGCAAGTGGCTCAGTTTCTGGTCTGATTCTCAATTTATTTTCACTAGAGACTCGGGCGTATCAAGAACAGATTTAGGCGTGTGTACAAAATAAACGACCTTGGCACACACACACACTCACTCACACACACATACACACACACACTCACTCACATACACAGAGGGGACGATTGGGTCATAGTTCGCTTGTGTGTGTGTGTGTGTGTAGTGAACGAGAGGGGGTAACTGTGATGACTAACCAAGGATCTTTAGGTTAGTTTTGGTTAGATTAGGTTAGGTTAGATTAGATTAGGTTAGGTTAGGTTAGGTTAGATTAGGTTAGGTTAGATTAGCTTAGGTTAGATTAGCTTAGGTTAGGTTAGGCTAGGTTAGATTAGGTTAGGTTAGATTAGGTTAGGTTAGGTTAGATTAGATTAGGTTAAATTAAATTAAGTTAGGTTAGATTAGATTAACTTGATTCTCGTTGGTTCGTGACTGCAGTATCAAGTGACTCAATTTTACTCGACTCCAGCAACAAAAAAATATACTACATTAAGAGCTGGACCCGAGTCGACAGCCAACACAACAACTCCTCCCACACAGCTGACACTAAGTACCGTTCCAAAAATGCGGCCTAAAAATCCACACCTAAACACAGAGTCTTCATAACACATACACACACACGCCGCCTGCATCTGGTACCACGAACACTCCTCTCCAGCCAATCACACGCCACAAAACATCCTCAACAGCCTATCACAAGCCACGAAACATCCTCAACAGCCAATCGCACGCTATAAAAAATCCTCCTCAACAGCCAATCAGCGTTAGTGTGAAAGTGAATGATGTTTGGAAATGGAAACAGAGACGACACTTTATTTCGTTAATATAGGGAATGAAAAAATAGGGATATGGTGGTAACTCCATTAACGTGGGTGGTAATGGCGTCTGGGACAAGCTATACTAGTAGTTATACCCGGTGCTGAGGCGTCGTTAATGGTGCGGGTGGTAATGGTGGTGATGGTGGTAATGATGGTGGTAATGGTGGTAGTAGTGGTGGTGGTGTTGATGACAATGATGGAGGGAGGGAGATGGAGGAAGGGAAGAAGATGGAGGAAGGAAGGGAAGAAGGTGGAGGAAGGAAGGGAAGAAGGTGGAGGAAGGGAAGAAGAGGAAGGAAGGAAAGGAAGAAGATGGAGGAAGGAAGGGAAGAAGGTGGAGGAAGGGAAGAAGAGGAAGGAAGGAAGGGAAGAAGAGGAAGGAAGGAAAGAAAGAAGATGGAGGAAGGAAGGGAAGAAGGTGGAGGAAGGGAAGAAGAGGAAGGAAGGAAGGGAAGAAGATGGAGGAAGGAAGGGAAGAAGGTGGAGGAAGGGAGGGAAGAAGATGAAGGAAGGAAGGAGAGAAAATGAAGGAGACAGACAGATCAAACAATAACCATTCCTCCAAATTCTCGACCAATCACTGTGTTATCTCGTCTTGTCTGAGGGTTGGCGACCACGGCCCACTATCAATTCTCTCCCTCTAAGTCTTAAGTGTGTGTGTGTGTGTGTGTGTGTGTGTGTGTGTGTGTATGTGTACGTTTCCGAGATCTAATTATGTTATATCCACGTGTCTAGTTTGCTTTGAGTCCATCGTATTTGAGTCCATCATAAGTCTGGTTTGAGTATATCGTAAGTGAGTCCATTGTTGTTTGTTTAGTTATCGTGTTGACAACTGGACGGGCACAGAGGAAGACTGAGGACAATAAGGCGTCTCGCTCACACTGTCATAACCTGCCAACACTGAGACAACAACTAGTGTGTGTGTGTGTGTGTGTGTGTGTGTGTGTGTGTGTGTGTGTGTGTGTGTGTGTGTGTGTGTGTGCTATCATCTCCTGCCAACGCCTCTCCACGTGTGAGGAACTTGGTCAACGTCAGGAAGTTGGGTGACAGGGAGTGTGTGTGTGTGTGTGTGTCTGCCATCTGCCGCAGCTGTTATAGTGGTAGTGGTGATGGTGGTGGCATCTGTTACTGATGATGATGATGATGGTGATTGTGGGTGATGGTGGTGGTGGTGGTGGTAGTTATTGTAGTAGTGGTGGTGGTGGTGATGGCTTAGTAACACACACACACACACACACACACACACACACACACACACACACACACACACACAGCTGTCTCACGTCTCAACTTGATCAATTTACTAAACACTGAAATATGCCTAAAATTTTCTGTAACCAATAATTCCACTTTGTATTTACTGGCTGTTGTACTTCACTGTAGGACCACGTGGAGATTAGCCACCCCAGCTTACCTCCATCCTCCCTCTCCTCCTCACCACTTTCTCCTCCCACTCTTTCCCTCTCATCCTCACCCCCACTCTCTCCCTTTCATCCTCACCCCCACTCTCTCCCTCTCATCCTCACCCCCACTCTCCCTCTCATCCTCACCCCCACTCTCCCTCTCATCCTCACCCCTACTCTCTTTCTCTCTCCTCCTCACCCCCACTCTCCCTCTCATCCTCACCCCCTCCCCCTTCCCTCTCCTCCACCCCACCACCCATCCCCCCCACCACCACCACTCCATGACCCCAAAATAGTTTATATCTCCCGATAACACAGAACTCAGTAAAACTACACCCGGACAGTGATTACTTTAGCCTTATGAACAGTGAAAAAAATCCCACAGCTAATTAGGGTAATCCCAGGCTGTGATAATTAGCGAACACAGAGGTGAAAGGCGATTTATGCCCCCGAAAATATCAAGAGTTTGAAATCCGCTACGTGGTGACCTGGAGATTATGTAGGTGTGTGTGTGTGTGTGTGTGTGTGTGTGTGTGTGTGTGTGTGTGTGTGTGTGAGTAAACGTTTGAGGAGGTTGTGAGTGAATGTTTATCAGGGCTGAATGAACGTTTGTGAGGGTGTAAGTAGTAGTAGTAATGTTGTAATGGTGTTGTGTTGTAGTGGTGTTGTGTTGTAGTGGTGTTGTGTTGTAGTGAAGTATTGGTATTGTGGTGTTGCAATCGCGTTGAAAATAGTGATAACAAGGTACAGTAAAGTATAGTGTTGTGATGACGTGATGGTGTTGTGGTGTAGTAGTGGTGTTGTTATGGTGTTGTAGCCACAGTCAGCTGGTAGGCATAACATCACACCCTGGTTTTGTTTATTATTGTTTATAGGAGCAATAATCGTGTCCACAAGTCCCAATGGATCTTACCTTAACTTTGTCCTTAACTGAGGATGAGAGAACGTATCTATCGTCTCATTTAACCCTTTGAGGACCTAACCTAACCTAACCTAACCTAACCTTACCTAACACTTTGGGGACGATGATTTAACCCTTTTAGGACGATGGTTTAACCCTTTGAGGATGATGATTTAACCCTTTGAGGACTATGGCCTAACCCTTTGAGGATGATAGCTTAACCCTTTGAGGACGTTGATTTAACCCTTTGAGGACTATGGCTTAACCCTTTGAGGATGATAGCTTAACCCTTTGAGGACGATGATTTAACCATTTTAGGACGATGGTTTAACCCTTCGAGGATGATCGCTTAACCCTTTGAGGACGTTGATTTAACCCTTTGAAGACGATGGCTTAACCCTTTGAGGACGACGATTTAACCCTTTGAGGACGATGGCTTAACCCTTTGAGGACTGTGGTTTAACCCTTCGAGGATGATGGCTTAACCCTTGGAGGACTATGATTCAACCTTTCAGGACTCAAGGGTTAAGTCACGGGACAATAATAGATTCTCAAAAATACTAACATTGAATTTATCTTAAGAATCATTGAGAAACTATCTATTGTATTGTAACTGAGACAGATTGATGCGTTCTCAACATCTCCATCAGGGGTTGAGAGGGAGGGTTGGGGTGGGAAGAGGGGTTGGTGGTGGGGGGGAGGGGGATTAGGGGGTGGTGGTGGAGAGGGAGGGATGGAGGGGAGGTAATCTAGCGTACATATCTTTGAGCTTCTGGATTTCGATCAATAATCACAGCTCAACAGGTGAGCCCCGGGGCGCTAGGATTGAGTACCCTTACGTCACTCAACACGGTGATTGTGTTGACAGAACCCCCTTGAGTACGATGGTTTCCTCGCCACTTGTGTTTGCAAACCTGAGTACCTTCGCTTTCACTATATACGTACGATAACTTTCCTACCAGAGTACGACAACTTGTTCTCTTCCGTACGACAGCTTATTTACCTGAGTCCAAATTGTTTACCTGAGTACGAGAATTTGTCATTTTGAGTATAATAATATTTACACTTGAATATAACTGCTTGAAATTTCCTGTACTTTGATTACATACATACATACATACATACACACATACATACATACATACATACATACATACATACATACATACATACATACATACAAACATACACCCCCAGCAACGATACCAGTACTAATAATTAATGTATAGATCTACTTACAAATTTCCTCCACTTAAATGTTTACTAACTTGTTAAGTGATTAATAGGAATATAAAGTGAACATTTTTGTGATAAGACTCATCCGTCTGTATTGACAAAGGTTCAGAGTTGTTGTTGTTGTTGTTGTTGTTGTTCTTCTTCTTCTTCTTCTTCTTCTTCTTCTTCTTCTTCTTATAATAATAATTATTATTATTATTATTATTATTATTATTATTATTATTATTATTATTATTATTGGGAGGGAGAGGGAATTTTGAGGTGTGTGTGTGTTGGGTGGTGGGTGTGTGTGGGGTGGTGGGTGTGTGTGGGGTGGTGGGTGTGTGTGGGGGGGTGGTGGGTGTCTGTGGGGTGGTGTGTGTGTGTGGGTAAGAGTGTGTGGGTGTGGTAGGTGTGTGTGGGGGGTGGTGGGTGTGTGGGGGTGGTGGGTGTGTGTGGGGTGATGTGTGTGTGGGTAGGAGTGTGTGGGTGTGGTAAGTGTGTGTGTGTGGTGGTGTGGGTGTTTGTGGGGTGGTGGGTGTGTGTGCGGTGGCGGGTGTGTGTGGGGTGGTGGGTGAGCGGGAATCAAATGTTTACTATGCAGTCAGCACTATGGCCAGATATTATCAGCTTCTCACACCTGAACCTGACACACAACCTCTCTCTCTCTCTCTCTCTCTCTCTCTCTCTCTCTCTCTCTCTCTCTCTCTCCCTGTCATTCTGTCCGCATATCCGTCTCTCTCCGTCTATGTCTGTCTTTTTCTCTATTATACACTGGGATTTTAAAACAGACTTACGATACTTTCTAAGCATAGGATAAGTTTACGATGAGATAAAATAACGTCTTGGAGGTAAGTTCACGACCTAACCTAACCTAACCTAACCTAACCTATCCTATCCTAACCTAACCTATCCTATCCTATCCTATCCACAATCTCTGTATGGATCTTCGTGTACAACTCCAGGTACGGGGGAAAATTTCGTCTTGTCCCCACCACCAATTCTTCACTGATCGTATTTTTACCGACAAAAAAATTTCGAAGCAATTATGGCACCGAGGAGAAAAGACCACCCAAGACCAGAGAAAAAAAGGAGAAAAAAAAGAGAAAAAAGAAGAAAAGAGAGAGAGAGAGAGAGAGATTAATTTCTCATTATCTTTGGGGGAAATTGGTGTGTCGTCAACAGCTGGTGGCAGGGAAATTTTGGGTGTCGGGGGAAAGTGGGTGACAATGGCAGTGGTTCTTGTTGTGACACACACACACACACACACACTCACACTCACACACTCACACACTCACACTCACACACACACACACTTATTCCCCCTTGGACGCCCTGCATGTGTGGGCGTATGTGGATAATTCGTGAAAGTGAGTGTAAGTGTCAGTATTCTTTTGTGGGCGTGTGGAGGGCGGGGGGGGGGGGGTGGCTGTGACAGTGGGTAGTGTTTCGTGGGCGGGTACGGTGTGTGGGCGTCTTGTGTGGCTCACGTCATAGTAAGAGGTTTGTGTGTGAGCGTGTGCGTGGGCGTGTGCGTGAGCGTGTGTGTGCGTGTGTACAGTGGGCGTATTTGGGTGTTAATGGACTTGTGTTGATTTTTCCAGTCGTGTGTGAACGTGTCTATACGTGTGTGTGTGTGTGTGTGTGTGTGCGTAGATGCCAACACTACCACTCACTCAACATGGCGAGATATATATATATAGCTACCAATCATGTCAGCTCATTACACTGACTTGTCCTGACTGATTAGCTAATCCAGCGACGGCCTAACCTATATACTGATCTACTAATCCCATGAAAAGCAAGTTAATTCCACCATCATGTTAACCCACCAGCACGTTAACCCACCATCACATTAACCCACCATCACATTAACCCATTATCACATTAACCCACCATCACATTAACCCACCATCACGTTAAGCCACCATCACATTAACCCACCATCACATTAACCCATCATCACATTAACCCACCATCACATTAACCCACCATCACATTAACCCACCCTCACATTAAACCACCATATTAACCCACCCTCACCCACCCTCACATTAACCCACCATGTTAGCCCAATACTAAGTCAACAGTAACACCTGATGCAATTAATATTTTTCCACCTGGTTTAGAAAGATGCCTTTGATAGTTCCTCCCCGAGTCAATACTCTTAGTAAATATGGGCACGTATTAAGGCCCTGGGATTATACACATGAGTTATAGCTATATGATGTACTGGGATTATATAGATTAATTACATATACAGAGGCACTGGGATTACATATAAATGATATAAAGACTAAATGCCGTATAAAGGTATAGGAGTCACAGGACCAATCACCTCAAGCGATGCCCTCATACGCGTGGGTTTTGCTCTGTGTGTGTGTACGTGTGGGTGGGCGAACCATTAGTTAATAGTGAAGGAGAAGAGAGGGTTAATGAGCGGGAGAATAACACACAAGAATAATATTAGTGGTCATGCGGATATAATAAACAAGGGAACAAGGGAGGAGGAGGAGAGCCGAGGTGGTGGGGGGGGGGGGGTCTGTCTGTCTGTCTGTCTGTCCTAACGAAGCCCTGAGAATTCATAAGTCTTGCCTCCCCTCTCCCGTTCTCTGTAAGTTTGATTTGTAAGTAAGTAAATAAATAAGTAAGTAATTAGTTCCCATGAGATTATTTTGGTGTTGGTGGTGGTCTCTCTCTCTCTCTCTCTCTCTCTCTGTCCCTTCATCCCTCCCTCTTTCCTTCCCTCCTTCCCTCCCTTACTCTCTCTGTCCTCCTGTATTTTATCCTTCCTTGCTTCCTTACCTCCATCTCTTTGTCCCTCCTTCCATTCCTCCCTCCAACAATCTGTCTCATCATTCCTCCCTCCCTCCTCCCTCCCCTTTTTTTTAGTTTAACATATTTATTGGTATAGCTTGGTGTACAGTTTGTCTATTCAGTCAGGTCTTGACACTGAGGGTGGTATTACTTCTCACTGCCACACAGGACAGAGGTTCATACACAAAGAAATACATCATATTCATTAGCAGTAAAGATAGGTCAGAGTCATGTGGGTAATGTCACTGTTCACTGCCATGCAAGACAGTGGTTCATATACATTGGACGTCATATTCTAATTGAAGACTAATCAGTGTGGGCTAGCAAATTTGGGATAAACAGCAAGAATGTCCTCAAGCACCCCCGATTCAATGTAGTAATTACATAGTTGATGATACAATAAGCCAGGTGGCCTGAAGTCTTTGACAGTGTCACATTCAATAATATAGTATTCAAGTGTATTTTTTAAGGGTTTATCACAAAGTTTACATGCTGAGTGTTCCGGTATGGGTACAGCGTTAGTAACTTGCCAGATGTGTCTGTATCCTAGCCTAATGCTGCCCACGACTACATCACATTGTCTGGTTCTAGAAGTCTTTGTCCCTCCTATATATACTGTTAATGAATATGATGCATTTCCTTGTGTATGAACCTCTGTCCTGTGTGGCAGTGAGAAGTGATACCACCCTCAGTGTCAAGACCTGACTGATTTACTCATAATAGGCAAACTGTACACCAAGCTTTACCAATAAATATGTTAAACTAAAAAAAAAAAAAATTATCCCTCCCTTCCTTGTTCCCATCCATCTGTCCCAACATCCCTCCTTCCCTCTTCCCCCCTTACATCTCTTTGTCCCCTATTCCTCCCTCCCATCAATCTGTCCTATCACCCCCCTCCCCTCTCTCTCCTCCATTCCTACATTTTTTAATCACCCTACCTCTCACCCTCCATCTGTCCCTTCATCCCTCTCTCTCCCTGCCTACCTCCCTCCTTCCCTCCCTGCCTCTCTCCCTCCCTGGATGTGAGTAAGGGTGTGTGAGTGTACAGCTTATTACCCGTCCGCTGATGGATGGTCACGCTAGGGTCGGCCCTCCTCACACCACCACCTTTCTTCTCCCGTTACTAATATCACGCTGACTCAAGACTGCCACCCCTTACAACCGCCGCCTAATGTTGAGCAATCTACCACGATCATAACCATTTACTCTTTCAACCTAAACTAACTTAATTTAACCTAACCAAACCAAACCTGTCATCGTACTCAAGGGTTGTCATCGTACTCAAGGGGTTAAATCATTGTACTCAAGGGGTTGTCATCGTACTCAAGGGGTTAAATAATTGTACTCAAGGGGTTGTCATCGTGCTCAAGGGGTTAAATCATCGCACTCAAGGGGTTATTGCCAGAAACCACACACGACACTGAATTCCTCTAAGTATAAACGCTGACGCATATACTTATAAAGAATCAGTTGTGACATGGGCGAGTGTCGGGCGATAAATATAGGGCTGACTCTTACAAGGACGGGGGTATTGTTATAATCATCTCAACCACAAAGTCTATTTCTAACTATAGTCTTAAACGATGACACACACACACACACACACACACACACACACACACACACACACACACACACACACACACACACCTGTAGAGAATTAGTTGAGACATAGGGTGGTGACGGGCGATAAATATGGGGCTGACCCTAGCGTCGTCAGGTATGTCGTACTGAACACGGCCACAAAGTGCTTCTCGAATAATAATCGTTTTAAGCTAGCGTGGAAGGAGACACATATACTTATAATATAAAAAAAAGTAAAAAAAATAAAAAAAAAATAAAAAAAAATGGATATTGAAGTGATAACCGTGGTAACATTCTGATATGTTCTTATCACCACCATGCTATTGTACTATTCCACATGATACTAACTGTTACATAATACTTCCTTGAGATAAATGTATAGTATATATCAGGTGCCTTCAAGATGGCTCAGGCTCTCAACTGGCTCAGCCATGTTAATATTGTGATCTTTAATTGACTCTGTATCTGTGTTCTACTGGCTAAATAAATTGTTTCGATATCAATACATACGTACATACACAGGCTGCCGGACTGTATCGGCCTCTCGAGTCACCTCAGACCTTACCAACGAAGGTTCCCCCTAAGAACACATGAACGGTCACGCTACCAACTTTCCTCACTTTACAATCCTACTACTGTAAATTATTACTGTACCTTTACAGGTAGTAGACAGCTATCAAACAGGGAGGTACTACCGCCTGGGAAGATATTGGAAGCATAATGTGTTGTCTAATGGTGGACCCTGCTGCCATATGGCATCACAAAAATTGTGACCAAGTCCCAGGTTGCTGATCTGACTTTCTGCCTCATTTACACACAATTGCAGGGTCTCAATTGTTTCTCTTAGTTTGACAACACAACATACTGTACATATATCGTTTTTTCACTATTTTTATTTTTATTTTTTATTTATGGACTCCATTAATATTATTA
This sequence comes from Homarus gammarus, assembly GCA_958450375.1. Taxonomy (NCBI): domain Eukaryota; kingdom Metazoa; phylum Arthropoda; class Malacostraca; order Decapoda; family Nephropidae; genus Homarus; species Homarus gammarus. Next base: position 3,709,691 of record CAUDMG010001564.1, on the reverse strand, counting down.
TTATTATTATTATTATTATTATTATTATTATTATTATTATTATTGCTACATGTTTATTTTTTTATTAATCTTTATTATTATTATATATTTTTTTCATTATTATTATGACTATTATTATTTATTATTATTATATTTTCGCCAATCCCGAAAAAAAGAAGGATGAGAAATTTCCCTCATTTCATAACTACAGAGGTGCTCGGTCGCAACGCCGAAAAAGAGGCGCTCGATTGCAATACCACGAAAGAGGTACGCGGTCCCAACACCACGAAAGAGGTGCCCAGTCACAACGCCATGAAAGAGATGACCGGCCGTAATAATAAAAAAAAGGGACATAGTTTTACTATCACCCATACCACAAACGTGGCCTATGGGCCACAGTCCCCATAAAGTACAAAAGCTTTTGTACTTTATGGGGACTAACTACAAGTATAACTGACCCAGATTAACAGCACACTCACTGAGGCCAATTCAAAATTTGACCGTTCAGAAATAATTACTGTATAATGAAGTTGGAATTTCTACATATAGTAAAACTCTGGCTCAGTTTATTACTGTAGTGATGAGGTAGTGATGTTTAATGGTGTTATATGTAGTGATGATGGATGGTGTTATATGTAGTGATGATGGATGGTGTTAAGTATAGTGTTGTATGTAGTGATGATGAATGGTGTCATATGTAGTGATGATGGATGGTGTTAACTATAGTGTTATATGTAGTGATGATGAATGGTGTCATATGTAGTGATGATGGATGGTGTTAAGTATAGTGATGATGGATGGTGTTAAGTATAGTGATGATGGATGGTGTTAAGTATAGTGATGTTGGATGGTGTTATATGTAGTGATGATGGATGGTGTTATATTATGTAGTGGTGTCATTCAGTTAACTAATGTGGACGACCCTGCCGTCGATTACATACATACATACATACATACATATGTCACAAGTGAAAACTAATATAGAAGATTTAGGAAGAATTTACAGCTGTAGGATTGTAAAGTGAAGAAAGTTTGGTAACGAAGCCGGTTAGTTATTTTGACTTATTTTTATATTCGTTGGGAAAATCTTCTAAACGCCAATTCTAAGTACAGCTATTTCTTATTCAACTCAATGGCATGGACACATTTATAGATCATTACATTGACGTTATCAGACAATGACTCTCGGACACAAACATGAAATGGATACATTTCCCACTGTAAGTAACTCACCCTAGGGATCGCTCTGACAATGACTCACGTGTGACCTGAGGGAGGCCCAGCGACTAGGGAATGTCTGCAGGTGCTGCTGGACTCTGTCTCCT
>CAUDMG010001564.1:3683387-3703387 GCA_958450375.1 Homarus gammarus | reverse complement strand
TGGGTGGGTGGGTTTGGGTGGGTGTGGGTGTGTGTGTCTCTCTCTCTCTCCCTCTCTCTCTCTCTTCATTCTCTTTACTATGAAGGAGTCACCGTTGAATCTGTCTGTCTGTCTGTCTGTCTGTCTGTCTGTCTGTCTGTCTCTTCCCTTTTCCCTTTCTTCCACTCTTTGTTCCTCTCTCTCTTTATCTCCTTCTTTTAACCCTTTACTCTTCTCACCCTCTCTTTCTCTCTCTCTCTCTCTCTTCCCTCTCCGTCTCTGCTTCCATTCATCCTCTCTTCCATCCTTCCATTTCCTTTTCTTATTGACCCAATTCCTCCCTCCTTCCCTCTTTCTCTCCCCCTCACTCCCTCCTTCCCTCCTCCTCCTTTCCTCTCTCTCTCCTCCCCTTCTTCCCTCCTCTTCCTTCTTCTCACTCTCTTTGCCTTCTTCCCTCCTTCTTCCCTCTCTATTTCTTTCTCTCTTGACCCCTCTTCCTCCTCTCTCTATTTCCCTTCTTCCCTACTCTCTCTCTCTCTCTCTCTCTCTCTCTCTCTCTCTCTCTCCTCCCTGCCATATTTATCTCTCTCTCTCTCTCTCTCTCTCTCTCTCTCTCTCTCTCTCCTCCCTGCCATATTTATCTCTCTCCCTCTCTCTCTCTCTCTCTCCTCCCTGCCATTTTTATCTCTCTCTCTCTCTCTCTCTCTCCCTCTCTCTCTCTCTCTCTCTTCCTCCTTTCATCCTCTACGCCCCTCCTCACTGTCAATGGGTCATGGGGTAGGAACAATTACAGGGAGGAACATTTTTCAGATAGGTTCACAGAAGCTGGCAGATAACTCTTTTGTGTCCCGCTGTAAAACTGTACAGTGAGCGGCAGCTGCATCAACACACGGGGAATGAGCGCCTTCCTCAGGTGATGGTACTGGTGCTGGGGCAGGTATAGGTGATGGTACAGGTGCTGGGGCAGGTGTAGGTGATGGTACAGGTGCTGGGACAGGTATAGGTGATGGTACAGGTGCTGGGACAGGTATAGGTGATGGTACAGGTGCTGGGGCAGGTATAGGTGATGGTACAGGTGCTGGGGCAGGTATAGGTGATGGTACAGGTGCTGGGACAGGTATAGGTGATGGTACAGGTGCTGGGACAGGTATAGGTGATGGTACAGGTGCTGGGGCAGGTATAGGTGATGGTACAGGTGCTGGGGCAGGTATAGGTGATGGTACAGGTGCTGGGACAGGTATAGGTGATGGTACAGGTGCTGGGACAGGTATAGGTGATGGTACAGGTGCTGGGGCAGGTATAGGTGATGGTACAGGTGCTGGGGCAGGTATAGGTGATGGTACAGGTGCTGGGGCAGGTATAGGTGATGGTACAGGTGCTGGGGCAGGTATAGGTGATGGTACAGGTGCTGGGACAGGTATAGGTGATGGTACAGGTGCTGGGACAGGTATAGGTGATGGTACAGGTGCTGGGACAGGTATAGGTGATGGTACAGGTGCTGGGACAGGTATAGGTGATGGTACAGGTGCTGGGACAGGTGCTGGTACAAGTACAGGTATGGGTGCTGGGTCAAATGTAAGTGATGGTACAGGTGCTGGGACAGGTACAGGTAGAGGTATACTAACCTAACCTAACCTAACCTAACCTAACCTAACCTAACCCCCCTCCCAGTTCGCGATAGGAGGGTGGCCCAAGATAATTTTACCTGGTGATGGGAGCGTCTCACTCACTCACTCACTCACTCACTCACTCTCTCCCTGACTCACTCCCTCCCTGACTCACTCATCCCTGACTCACTCACTCACTCACTCACTCACTGACAGAGAAAAGATTAGTTTACTGAGATAGTTCGCTGCAACTTAGCAAATCCACTTAGAGTGAACTAACTTTAGGTGAACTGATGGTGAATATATTGATTGACGGGAAGAAATTGTCGCTGACTGACTCACTCACTCACTGACTGACTGACTGGATGAATGGATGACTGACTAACTGACTGACTGACTGAATGACTGACTGATTGACTGAGTGATTGACTGACTGAGTGGATGAATGGATGACTGACTAACTGACTGAATGACTGACTGATTGACTGATTGATTGACTGACTGAGTGGATGAATGGATGGAAGAATGAATGAATGAATGACTGACTCACTAACTCACTGACTGACTCACTGACAGAGAAAACATAATTTCTAAGCTCTTGTTATTTGAGTTTATTTGTATTTAAAACTGTTAAGGTCGTGTTATTATTATTATTACTTTGTGGTAACGGGTGGTCGTGTGTGTGTGTGTGTGTGTGTGTGTGTGTGTGTGTGTGTGTCTGGGTGTGTGTGTGTGTGTGTGTGTGTGTGTGTGTGTGTGTGTGTGTGTGTGTGTGTGTGTGTGTGTGTGTGTGTGTGTGTGTGTGTGTGTGTGTGTGTGTGTGTGCCACAACAATCATCGTTGTTTCAAACAATTGTTCAGTTTGCTCAACACTCACGAATTGTCCCAACAATATGTTTTTTTTGTTAACTGTGATTTACGATTTGTGGTATTGTGGTGATTGTGTTGTTTTATTTATTCTATCCATATTTTGTTTATTCTGATCAACGTTCTATATTTCCTCTATTAGTTTTTATTGTAGTGTGTGTGTGTGTGTGTGTGTGTGTGTGTGTGTGTGTGTGTGTGTGTGTAATGGTCAGCATGTTGGCCACGCAAGCGAGCGGATCGGGTTCGATCCCCGGGCAGGGTGAAATTATGGGCAAGTTTCTTTACGCCATTTGCCTTTGTCTACCCAGCAGTAATTGGGGACCTCGTTAGCTCAGGGTGTGGTTGTTGTGTTGCCTACAGCTTCCACACCTTAAACAAATTCAATCCTAGGTGGCCCTAGGGCTGGCTATCCTCGGTACACATGGGGCAGTCACTATTATTATTATTATTATTATTATTATTATTATTATTATTATTATTTGTGTTTAACCGATGTCTAGCGTGTATCAACTGTACATAACTCCACCATGTATCTAACAGGTGTCTCCCTAACAGGTGTGGTGGTGGGGGGGGAGGGCCAGACAGCAGCGGGGATGGCACCAGAGATCTTAGAGGAGCCGACTGAGGAGATCGTACGGCGGAACGACCCTCTCACCCTGTACTGTAAGGCGGCAGGCGTCCCCACCCCCAGGATACTGTGAGTAACCATCAACTATCTATCCATTTATTCCATCTATGTCTTCTATCTTTGTTTCTATAATGGTTTAGCTGTTTGTCTCTCTATCTCTAGCTATCCATCTATTCTTTTATCTCTATCTCTATAATGTATGGATGTATGTCTCTCTCTCTCACCTGTCTCTGTCTCTCTTTAACTTCATCCATCCATCTATAAAATAATATCCATCAGTGAGTGTGGATGATGCTTGGACACACACACACACACACACACACACACACACACACACACACACACACACACACACACTATACACGTCAACTTTGTGGTGGTGTTAAGTAGATGTGAAAGACTTCCCCAAACTGCTGTGGCAAGTGGGTGATGGAACTATTGCCACAGACCACCCTTGGGTTATAGCGGTGGTAGTGTGGTGGTAGTGTGGTAGTATGGTGGTCGTGGTGGTATGGTGGCGTGGTTGTGGTAGTGTGGTTGTGGTAGTGTTGGTGGCGAGGTTGTGGTGGTTGTGGTGGTGTTGGTGGTAGAATGGTAGTGGTGTTGGTATGGTGATGTAGTGGTGGTGATGGTGGTGTAGTGGTGGTTGTGATGGTGGTAGAGTGGTAGTGATGATGGTGTGATGGTGGTAGAGTGGTAGTGGTGATGGTGTGATGGTAGTGTTGTGGTGGTAGTGGTGATGGTGTGATGGTGGTAGAGTGGTAGTGGTGATGGTGTGATGGTGGTAGAGTGGTAGTGGTGATGGTGTGATGGTGGTAGAGTGGTAGTGATGATGGTGTGATGGTGGTAGAGTGATGATGAATGGTGAAGATTGTGGTGATGGTGATAATGGTGAAGATGATGGTGAAGGTGATGAAGTTGATGGTGAAGATGATGGTGAAGGTGGTGATGATGATGGTGAAGATGGTGATGATGATGGTAATGATGGTGAAGATGATGGTGATGGTTGTGTGGCAGTTATACTGACAATGATAAAATGATTCTACCTCATCAACACTTCCTCGTTACACTTATATGCAGCTGGTATCTTTCTCACAGCTGGTATCTCTTTCTCACAGCTGGTCTCTCTCTCACAGCTGGTATCTCTTTCTCACAGCTGGTCTCTCTCTCACAGCTGGTCTCACAGGCTTAGCTATCTCTCTATCTCTTTCTCACAGCTGGTATCTCTTTCTCAAGTAGTCTCTCTCTCACAGGTGGTCTCTCTCTATCACAGGTGGTACAGGACGGACTCTGAAATACCCTTAAGGGACCGGGACAGTCGACTCCAGCTGCCAGATGGCTCGCTCTTCTTCTACAGGGTGAGGGGCCGGGACAGAGGCACCTACTACTGTGTCGCCCGGAGTCCAGTTGGTACCGCTACCTCCAGGAGGGTCACCGTCCAGATGGCTTGTGAGTACTGCTGTCTGTTTTGTATTTCTGTCTGTCTTTCTGTCTGTCTGGTTGTCTATCTGTCAATTTATCTGTTATTCTGTTCGTCTCTTTGTCTTTCTGTCTATCATTCAGTCTGTTTTTCCCGTCTGTTTGTCTGTCTATATTTCGCTCTGACTTTCCTTATTTTTATCTCTCTCTCTCTCTCTCTCTCTCTCTCTCTCTCTCTCCCTGTATAATACTGTATATATCCACAAGCCTCTGACCTAGCCGACCCCTCATCCACACACACACCCACACAGAATCCATAACAAATCCAATCACCGTTCGTCAGTTATCCCCAAGACTAAAATCCTCTTCCCTACACGAACGTAAACAGACTTAGGTTGTTATTTACACAACCAGCTAGAGACAGAGGTAGATGGGTTAAAACAATTTAAGGTGGGTTAAACAATCTGGCTTTTATTTTAAGGTGGGTTAAAACAATTTAGTTTTTATTTTAAGGTGGGTTAAAAATTGTGGCTTTTGCTTTAAGGTGGGTTAAACAAGTTGGCTTTTGTTTTAAGGTGGGTTAAAAAATTTGACTTTTATTTTAAGGTGGGTTAAAAATTTGACTTTTATTTTAAGGTGGGTTAAACAAATTGGCTTTTGCTTTAAGGTGGGTTAAAAAAATTGACTTTTATTTTAAGGTGGGTTAAAATATTATTGTTTTTATTTCTAATTGGGTTAAAATATTTAGTTATTACGCTCATTAGTGTTAAAATATTCAATGGTTAAATTAGCTAAAAATATTGACGTCATTAGGTGGAAGGCCAATACGATGGTTCGATTATAACAGTATTAGGTTAGGTTAGGTTACATTAGGTTGGGTTAGGTTAGGTTAGGTTAGGTTAGGTTATATTAGGTTAGGTTAGGTAAATATATTCAGGGTTTTGGTTAGTTAAATATTTTGATAAATTAATAACAGTTAGTGATAAATTAGGTGTGGTGCTGGAGGGTCGCTCGGGTAATTACGTTTCATTAATATGTCAGACCTAATTATGATTAAACAAGCTGGACTACAACCACGGCTGACGGTGTGTGTGTGTGTGTGTGTGTGTGTGTGTGTGTGTGTGTGTGTGTGTGTCTGTTTGTCTGTCTGTCTGTATATATGTATGTATGTATGTATGTATGTAAGTATGTATGTGTGTATGTATGTATGTATGTATGTATATATGTATGTATGTATGTATGTACGTATGTATGCATATATGTATGTACGTATGTATATATGTATGCATGTGCACTATGTATGTATGTATGTATCTATGTATGTATGTATGTGTACATCTTATAAACACCTCTAACCCTCAAATAACGGACTTTACCACCATCCGGACAGAGACCTCAACAGTGTCCGGTAATGAGAATTTTCCCTCAAAACCTGAAGGAGTTATGACCCATTACGTCTCTATGACAACGGACGGCAGGAGACTGGACCCTTCCCCTCACCTGATGTAATGTTTAGGATGATGACGGGATGATGAAACACTGAGATGATGATGATGATGAAACACTGGATGATGATGATGATGATGTTGAAGCAGTGGATGGTGATGATGATGATGTTGAAACACTGGATGATGATGATGATGATGATGATGATGATGATGATGATGACGATGAGACACTGAGATGATGAAAAACTGGATGATGATGGGGAGGAGGATTGGGGTGAAGAGGGGGCGTGAGGTTGGGGTGAAGAATGCGAGAGGGGAGCTGGGGTGAAGAATGTGAAGGGGCTGGGGTGAAGAAGGATGAGGGGTGGGTGTAAGTGAAGGGGCGAGGAGGGGGGGGGGCAGGTGGGGAGAAGCAACAGCCAGCAGCCAGCCAGGGAACACATGGTTGACCGCCTCCTACTTGGTAATGTAAACAAACATGGCGGACGAGGCTGTGAGTCACTCCGCGTGTGTTGACAGCCGCTTTCGCCACCAGGGGGTGGGGGGGGGGGGTGGGGGTGGGTATGAGAGGGGATTCGAGCCTGTGTCCTGGGATACATGTTGTGCACAGGAGCTGACACTGAGCCATAACACAATTTGCACACTTAGCTGACACATCAACACGTGTCTCCGAGATGTGGGGGTTCGAGGCCATCTTTTTTTTTCTCTGTGTGTGACGAGTCGATTCTAACGTATCTGATTGGTTCTCAAAGCGTGACGTCACAGGAGATATTTGTAAACATTGCCACGTGTTGCAGGATCAGAGTGAACTTGATTCGCTTGTTTGAATTAGGATTAGTTTGGGGAGAGTGGATTAGATTAAGTTAGGTGAAGTTAGGTTAGGTTAGATTAAGTTAGGAGAAGTTAGGTTAGGTTATGTTAAATAATGCTATGATAGGTTAAGTTTAGTTAGGTCATGCTAGGTTAAATCAGGTTAGGTTGATTTGAGTTAGGTTAAATTAGGTTAGGTTAGGTCAAGACAGGTTAAATCAGGTTAGGTTGAGTTAGTTTAAATTATGTTAGGTCAAGTGATGTTAAATCAGGTTAGGTTAAATTAGGTTAGGTTAGGTTAGTCAAAATTTAGTTAGGTTAGGCTGGGAAAGGTTAAATTAGGATAGATTTCGTTAAATCAGGTTAATTCAAATTAGATTAGATCAGGTTAAATTAGGTTAAGTTAAGCCCAAGAAGGAGGTAATAGGGGCGAGAGTTGCGTGTGTTCCTGGAGACATCTGGTGGTGGCTGGCCAGATCTACTCCCAGTGTTTTTGTGATGAGTATCTCTTGAATTCCTCGACATTACCCACTTGTGTCGCATGTCAGATTGAGTGTTACATCTCTGTCTGGGGGGTGAGGGAGAGAGGGTGAGGGAGAGAGGGTGAGGGAGAGAGGGGGTGAGGGAGAGAGGGGTTCAGGGAGAGACGGGTGAGGAGAGGGGGTGTGGGAGGGCGTGAGGGAGAGAGGGGGTGAGGGAGAGGGCGTGAGGGAGAGGGGGTGACGGAGAGTGTAACAGCACCATTTGTATTATATAAATATTTACCCAAATGTATAATACCAAATCATTCAACAAGTTATGTAACTGTGCCTCAGATGTTATGCATTGCTGAGGTTGCAGTTCCTCCAGGGAGCGAGCGAGGGCAGGCTGAGGTGAGTGCATGTCAGCAACAAGATATCTGACGTATTTCCTTCCCGAGGCCTGCTTGGCTCTGTCTCCCTGGGTCAGTGTGAGGAGACTCATGTCACCTGTTACCCAGCGAACACCTCTCATAAGTGCACTAAGACACTGCCCTGAGCAGAGAAGATACAATATACTCTCAACTGAACTCAGTACCTGTGAAACTATATTTTTCTACAATATAGAGGGGGTGAGGGAGAGAGGGGGTGAGGGAGAGAGGGGGGTGAGGGAGAGAGGGGTTCAGGGAGAGAGGGGCGTGAGGGAGAGAGAGGGGTGAGGGAGAGAGGGGTTCAGGGAGAGAGGGGCGTGAGGGAGAGAGGGGGTGAGGGAGAGAGGGGGTGAGGGAGAGAGGGGGTGAGGGAGAGGGGGGTGAGGGAGAGAGGGGGTGTGGGAGAGGGGGGTGAGGGAGACGGGGAGTGAGGGAGAGAGGGGTTCAGGGAGAGAGGGGATGAGGGAGAGAGGGGGTGAGGGAGAGAGGGGGTGAGGGAGAGAGGGGCGTGAGGGAGAGAGGGGGTGAGGGAGAGACTGGCGCCTCTCTCTCTCTCTCTCTCTCTCTCTCTCTCTCTCTCTCTCTCTCTCTCTCCACGCGACTCTTGTTATCTCTTCATCTTCATCCTCTCTCTCTCTCTCTCTCTCTCTCTCTTATCTCAATCATCTGCCCATGTGACTATTTTTTGCCTGTTAACCCACTCTCCTTCTTGCTCCTTTCTCTTTCCTCTCACTCTCCCCCAACCTCTTCCTCTTCTTCTCCTTCTTCTTCTTCTTCTTCTTCTTCTTCTTCTTCTTCTTACATAAATAGTATACAAAATGTTTCTTAATATCTATAGTGATTGACAGTATAAGGGGAGAGAGAGAGAGAGAGAGAGAGAGAGAGAGAGAGAGAGAGAGAGAGAGAGAGAGAGAGAGAGAGAGTTTGGAAAATAAATAAAAACTGAGGTAGACGGAAAGAAAGAGAGTGAAAGGAAGAGAAAAAGAGAAATAAAACCGGCAATACAGACACCCCTTCCCTCCCCCCTACACAGTCACCAGTAACAACAATACCAACCAATAATTGGCAACTACGCGGCTGGGCAAACGAGGGGTCGTTACTGGCCTCGGCTTTCAACCACCGCTGATGAGGGTTTTATTGCATTTTTCAAACATTTCTGCAACTGCAATACTGCCAGACCTGCGTTTTTCCCAGGAGGAACCAAGCATCGCCAGACAGATTCGAGCTTTTTCCCCAGGAGAAACTAAGCATCGTCCGGTTCTTTACACGTGTGTTCATGATCGTCCATAAGGGGCTACGTATTTAGTTTATTTTTCCCAGGTGGTACTAAGCTTGTCGAAAACTGGAGAGAGAGAGAGAGAGAGAGAGAGAGAGAGAGAGAGAGAGAGAGAGAGAGAGAGAGAGAGAGAGACCAGTTACACCACACGTATATATATAATTAAAACAACCCGCCATCTGACCAGAAATAAAACAGGTTATATACACGTTATAAACAAACCACTATATAACACCCGGTTGTTATATTATAGAGATGTTCAGGGCTATAAAGTTTGTTCTTGTTCATCATGGAGATTAAAGTGAGCGCCGCCATAACATAACAAATTTGTTAAGCTATATAGGGCCATGAACTCTTATTTGGCACATCCAGTACTCGTAAAATGTGTTCATGTGTTCAATATAACTGTTCACTAGTGTGTTTTGTTCTGTTTATTAAAGTTATAAATGAAGAACACTTATGGTTCTAAATTTAATGCGTGAGAAGGACATATAGATGGGGGTAGTGAAACGTGATTGGCCAAAAAATCCAAACCCAAGTGATATTATTGGATGTCAGGATTACGTCAGAGAGAAAAAGCGGACGTCTGTTTATGATGAAGCCAGGGAAGTTGTGGTGATGTAGCGACAACGGGGACTCTAGCGGCCAAGGTGTGTAAAGATAGTGTACCATACGCCCGCTACACGTTATACACACACACACACACACACACACACACACACACATTCAGACGAACACTAACATTGGTCAGAATAAGTACCTCCCACACACCTTGAGAAACTACCTTAAAATCAGATTATATTTCTTGAGAATTGTATAATTATTTTTTTTTTGCAATTTGCGACGCGAGAGGGCTAGTTTATAGGGCATCTTGTGCGTGCAAGGCGTAGAGCAAAAAAAGTGTTTACAGCGCCCAACAGGGAAGCACGCAGAGTTCATGCTTGCCTAGTCGACTCATACATTAAAGGGCGTAAGTACCTGAGGGGTCATGGAGTGTGTGTGTGTGTGTGTGTGTGGGAGAATTCCTGATACAATACATCTGTTTATGGCGAGGTGTGGCAGGTCCCTAATACGTCAAATGTCAAGCCAGTCTGCAGGAGGAGGGAGGAAGAGGTGTTGGTGACGGCTAGGGACTGTGCTGTGGCAGGTAGAGGGAGGCACGTAGACATTGACGGTATTAAGGGACAAACCTTTATGTGTGAGTGTAGTGCTGTGTGTGTCGGTAGCTGTAGTGACGAGGAGGAGGAGGAGGAGGTCGGGAGGTCGGGAGGTTGACAGGGGACGTCCTTAATACGGAGTCAACGTACATGTCATCGGTATGGTCGAAAGGAGGCCTGTTATGTCGCTTAAAGGTCAAGTTCAAAGGTCAAGTTCAAAGGTTAAGTTCAAATGTCAAGCTCAAAGGTCAAGCTCAAATGTCAAGTTCAAAAGTCAAGCTCAAATGTCAAGTTCAAAGGTTAAGTTCAAATGTCAAGCTCAAAGGTCAAGCTCAAATGTCAAGTTCAAAGGTCAAGTTCAAATGTCAAGTTCAAAGGTCAAGCTCAAATGTCAAGTTCAAAGGTCAAGTTCAAAGGTCAAGCTCAAATGTCAAGTTCAAAGGTCAAGCTCAAATGTCAAGTTCAAAGGTCAAGCTCAAATGTCAAGTTCAAAGGTCATGTTCAAAGGTCAAGCTCAAATGTCAAGTTCAAATGTCAAGCTCAAAGAGTCAGTGATGATTGTGTTGGCTATTGAGTTATTGTTGGCTTTAAGAGTGTTCAAGATGAGACACTCGACCCACCGGCCCTTCAACATGTTCACTGCTGGTCTCTGTGTTGTGTTGGTGACTCTCTTTAAGCGTGGCGTTTTAACATCTTTGAATACGATGGATTAACTCTTTGAATACGATGGATTAACTCTTTGAATACGATGGATTAACTCTTTGAACACGATGGATTAATTTTTTGAACACGATGGATAAACTTTTTGAAATACCATGACTTAACTCTTTGAATACGATGGATTAACTTTTTGAACACGATGGATTAACTTTTTGAATAACCATGACTTAATACCTTGAATACGATAACTTAACCCCTTGAGTAAGACAACCCCACGAGTACAAAGATTAGTACACCAGCATCGTACTCACGGAATAAAGTCATAGTACTTAAGAATTTAAGATATCGTACTCACTGGGCATATTCATTGTACTCAATCTTGGTCTTCTGCACCGTCATACAACATATCCAATTAAGGTAAAGTCTTCGGTGTAATCCCAATGTTACTTTCTACTTCATCTTCTTGCCTGGTGGATGCCTTTTCACGTCTCCAGTTACGAGGTAAATTTAGCGTTCCTGAGAGAATTCTGATCCAGAGAGACACGATGAGATCTCCCTGTGAAGCCTAGAGACACGAGATATCTCCCTGTGAAGCCTAGAGACACGAGATATCTCCCTGTAAAGCCTAGGGAGACGAGATATTTCCCTGTGAAGCCTAGAGACACGAGATATCTCCCTGTGAAGTCTGGAGACACGAGATATCTCCCTGTGAAGCCTAGAGAGACGAGATATTTCCCTGTGAAGCCTAGGGAGACGAGATATTTCCCTGTGAAGCCTAGAGACACGAGATATCTCCCTGTGAAGCCTAGAGACACGAGATATCTCCCTGTAAAGCTATAACGTCTCTAAACAAAATACGATCGTTTGAGAACTCCGATCCTAGAGAGAGACGAGAGATCTCCCTATAGACCAAAACACACCAATAGCGAAAGAGTTAATTCCGATGCCCCAGTGTTGACGGTGGCTCACAAAAGAGGCGACCCCCCCTCCACCCCCCCAGCCTTTGAAAAGCGCGCGCTCCCATGTAAACAAACCTTGACTGAGGCCTTATCTGTGTTCTATATGTTCGTAAACGACGGCAGAATGGTTCAATAGTAGGCATGGAAGGCGTATGTGTGCGTGTGAGAGAGAGAGAGAGAGAGAGAGAGAGAGAGAGAGAGAGAGAGAGAGAGAGAGAGAGAGAGAGAGAGAGAGAGAGAGAGAGAGAGAGAGAGCACTTTTTAGAACCTCAAGAAAGTAAAAAGAAAAAAAAATTAAGAGCTCTTGAGAATCTATCGTAATATTAAGGGAAATATTACGATATTTTAGACATTTTTTTGAGTAAATTACGAGGAAAAGTTAACTTACACAACCTTCAGAAATCTAATTTATTATTTTAACTTAAGTGGCTCAGAGGGACAATTTAACTTAAGATATATTGAGAATCTATCATAGTGTTTTAACTTAAGAGAGCCAGTTAGAGGGACACCTTAACGTAGAGACTTAGGAGAGCTTAACTTTGTGTCGTAAATGATGAAGTTATGGGGGCAACTTAACCAACGAACACTTGAGAATACATTATTGGGTCTTGAATGAACAGTTAAGGGTATATGTTAAAGGTGGAACTTAAGTGAACCAGTTAATATAGGAACTTAAGTGAACCAGTTAAAGGAAGACTTAAGTGAACCAGTTAAGGGAGGAACTTAAGTGAACTAGTTTAAGGAGGAACTTAAGATAGGAACTTAAGTGAACCAGTTAAGGGAGGAACTTAAGTGAACTAGTTTAAGGAGGAACTTAAGATAGGAACTTAAGTGAACCAGTTAAGGGAGGAACTTAAGTGAACTAGTTTAAGGAGGAACTTAAGATAGGAACTTAAGTGAACCAGTTAAGGGAGGAACTTAAGGTAGGAACTTAAGTGAACCAGTTAAGGTAGGAACTTAACAGAAAGTGTCGAGGCTGAAGGAGAGAAGAGACAGGAGGAAGGCTCAGAGAAGAGACAGGAGGAAGGCTCAGAGAAGAGACAGGAGGGAGGCTCAGAGAAGAGACAGGAGAAAGGCTCAGAGAAGAGACAGGAGGAAGGCTCAGAGAAGAGACAGGAGAAAGGCTCAGAGAAGAGACAGGAGGAAGACTCAGAGAAGAGACAGGAGGAAGGCTCAGAGAAGAGACAGGAGGAAGGCTCAGAGAAGAGACAGGAGGAAGGCTCAGAGAAGAGACAGGAGGAAGGCTCAGAGAAGAGACAGGAGGAAGGCTCAGAGAAGAGACAGGAGGAAGGCTCAGAGAAGAGACAGGAGGGAGGCTCAGAGAAGAGACAGGAGGAAGGCTCAGGTTATCATGAACAAAGAGCCTCTCTCTCCCTGCCCCTTGAGTGACAGCCATTGTTCAACCCTGAGACGAGCTGACAGTCTTCCCTCACTGCTGATGTTTTAGTGAGCTGACACTCTCCCCTCACTGACTGACGTTTTGGTGACCTGATCATCTCTCTCAACTCACTGCTGACATTTTGCTGAGCTGACTCTCTCCCCTCACTGCTGACGCTTTAGTGACCTGACTCTTTACTCACTGCTGACTTTCTGATGTCGTGACGTGTATTGTACAGTACTCATTAAAAGATCTTATTATATGCAGGATTATTTGTTACGTCAATACGGGAGTTACTGACTGACTGACCGACTGACTGACTGACCGACCGACTGACTGACGGAGAAGCTATCTTACTCACTTACTGACGGAGGGAAAATGTTGCCACTCACTCACTCACTCACTCCTTCCTTCCTGTACGTATTTGTTGGCGTGATTATGTATGTATGTATGTATGTATGTATGTATGTATGTATGTATGTATGTGTTGTGGTGCAGCTGGTGGGCCTCTGTCCACGGGGGCACCAGACGCTAGCTGACTCGTCTTGTCTTCACTGTACAAACGAAGTCATCCATGGCGCCCTCAGGCACCTACGTCCTTAAGTGTATGAGTCGAGAAGGCGGCGGCGGCAACAACAACAACAACAACAACAACAACAACAACAGCGACAACAAAATCAACGACAATTACAACAACAACAGCAACAATAATGACGATGACTATACAAAGACAACAACAACAACAACGAAACTGTTTTATGGGCCAACGGGAAGATTATTATGGTCATTCTAGCGAGGTCAAGAGAGGTCACTGACTAACGTAACACCACACACACACACACACACACACACACACACACACACACACATAAAACATTCAAACAATGCACACGCAACATGCAACATCTGCAACACTCAAATATTGCAACATTCAAAACACCTGTGACCTCTTATCAATGTCTGCCTGCAACATACAACACTAAAAACAATTGCAACATTCAAAACATCTGCTACAGCGCTTGCAACATCTGCCAGGAAACTGATAATGTTGATTTTACACACACACACACACACACACACACACACACACACACACACACACACAAATAAAGAAAACAGATACGTGAATAAGAAGATGTAAGAAGAGAAGACAAGATGATAATATTGAATAAACAACCGTGATAAAAATAGTGGAAACCTTAGTAGATTAAGAGAAATGCAACCACGAAGGAGGAGGGAGAGGAGAAGAAGAAGGCAATAGACAGCTACCAAACAGGGAGGTACTACAGCCTGGGAAGATATTGGAAGCATAATGTGTAGTCTAATGGTGGACCCTGCTGCCATATTATTATTATTATTATTATTATTATTATTATTATTATTATTATTATTACATTTTCGCCCCCCAGGCCCTGATGTGGGTCAGTGACCTGTGACCGGGTGGGCTAATCCCTCTAAAAAAAAAAAAAAAAAAGTTAGATATTTTTGGGGTCAGTAGCCTTAAACCTGACAGACAGATGGAGAACACTTTACGGGTACATTCAGACACAGACAGAAGTGACTACACTGTCCATGTACACATTGTTAGTATACCGTCACTATCTATCTGTCCATCTATCAATCTATCTATTTATCTATCTATCTAATTCAATGAAAAAGACAAAAACAAACAAAACAAGAGGAACGACACGACACAAGAAGGAAAAAAAATAACAAAAGAAAAAACAGGACAATAACATAAGGAGAAAAAAAAGGGAAAATAAATGAAAAATAGAAAAAATAAAATAGGAAAAAAAAAATAAAAAAAATAGGACAAATAAATGAAAAAAGGACAAATAAATGAAAAATAGGACAAATAAATGAAAAAAGGACAAATAAATGAAAAATAGGACAAATAAATATAAAATAAATATCAACTTTTGGTGAGTTTTAAAAAGTTGACAAGAACCATAGTCATCAGGTCTGGAGACGTCATTAGTTGGGGTGTATGTAGGGCACGTGTGTGTGTGTGTGTGTGTGTGTGTGTGTGTGTGTGTGTGTGTGTCCCCAACAACACACCACCTCAGCTATCATGTTTTTATACAGTAAGGGATATATTAAACACTACTCCTCTGATAACATGATAACTAGACACTCTCTCTCACCAGACCTAACAAGTGGACTGGTGTTATCTTAGTTAAGGATATCTAGATAACTTTAATAACACCTGACTCTCTTATTAGTCATCACCAGGGCAGCCACTTGGGGGCGTGTAACACAATAATATTCCGGTTATTGCCACCAAAAAGTCGTATATTTTGTCGTGATTTTTTTTCTTCCAATACGACCTATAACACGTAAGTTAGTCTGGCTACTAATTTATAGAGATTCCGGTAGGTGGCAGGTAGGTAGATGGTAGGTAGGTAGATGGTAGGTAGATGGTAGGTAGGTAGATGGTAATAATTAACAAGTAGGTAGATAGGTAGATACGTTCCTATATCATTACTTGTGGTGTAAACTTGACGTACGGAGGAGCTCTGAGAATGCCTAGCCTGGCCTGACACCACCAGCACCCCCTTCTCCTCTTGCCTGTAGGAGAACGAGGTCAAGTGAGTCAACTAACACTTCAGGGTGAGGAGACCAGTTGGGCCTGTTTGTGGGGACACTATACCGGTACGGACCTCTCTGTCTCTGTCTCTTTCTCTGTCTGTGTCTCTGTCTGTCTGTCTCTATTTTATCTTTTCCCGTCTATCACTGCCTATTATTTCTCCACATTTCTATCTCTGTATTTATGTCACATATATAAATATACCCTCCATCACACACATCCACACACACACACCCACACCACCCACCCACACACCCACACCGACACTCCTAGACGGTAGTATGAGTGACAGTACTTTTACTAAATAATAACTAGGTAGGGTTCAAACTGGTCACAGGGGTGTTATTGTATGTTACACGAGAGGCAGTGGTTCGAATAATATAATACTCGGGTCTAAACCATCATAAATTAACCTTAGGAGTCATAATATAGGGGTTAAAATGACACCATGTTGTGATATAGTGTTTAAGGGACATATTATAGTGTTAAGGAATATATTACAGTGTTTGAGGACATATATTATAGTGCTTAGAGATATATTATAGTGTTTAGAGATATTTTATAGTGTATAGAGATATATTATAGTGTTTAGAGGACATATTATAGTGTTTAGAGATATATTATAGTGTTTAGAGGACATATTATAGTGTTTAGAGATATATTATAGTGTTTAGAGGACATATTATAGTGTTTAGAGATATATTATAGTGTTTAGAGATATATTATAGTGTTTAGAGGACATATTATAGTGTTTAGAGGACATATTATAGTGTTTAGGGGACATATTATAGTGTTTAGAGATATATTATAGTGTTTAGAGATATATTATAGTGTTTAGTGGACATATTATAGTGTTTAGAGGACATATTATAGTGTTTAGAGATATATTATAGTGTTTAGAGATATATTACAGTGTTTAGAGATATATTATAGTGTTTAGGGGACATATTATAGTGTTTAGAGATATATTATAGTGTTTAGAGATATATTATAGTGTTTAGAGATATATTATAGTGTTTAGAGATATATTATAGTGTTTAGAGATATATTATAGTGTTTAGAGATATATTATAGTGTATAGAGATATATTATAGTGTTTAGAGATATATTATAGTGTTTAGAGATATATTATAGTGTTTAGAGATATATTATAGTGTTTAGAGATATATTATAGTGTTTAGAGATATATTATAGTGTTTAGAGATATATTATAGTGTTTAGAGGACATATTATAGTGTTTAGAGATATATTATAGTGTTTAGAGATATATTATAGTGTTTAGAGGACATATTATAGTGTATAGAGATATATTATAGTGTTTAGAGATATATTATAGTGTTTAGAGATATATTATAGTGTTTAGAGATATATTATAGTGTTTAGAGATATATTATAGTGTTTAGAGATATATTATAGTGTTTAGGGGACATATTATAGTGTTTAGAGGACATATTATAGTGTTTAGAGATATATTATAGTGTTTAGAGATATATTATAGTGTTTAGAGATATATTATAGTGTTTAGAGGACATATTATAGTGTTTAGAGATATATTATAGTGTCTAGGGGACATATTATAGTGTTTAGAGGACATATTATAGTGTTTAGAGGACATATTATAGTGCTTAGAGGACATATTATAGTGTTTAGAGATATATTATAGTGTTTAGAGGACATATTATAGTGTTTAGAGATATATTATAGTGTTTAGAGATATATTATAGTGTCTAGGGGACATATTATAGTGTTTAGAGGACATATTATAGTGTTTAGAGATATATTATAGTGCTTAGAGGATATATTATAGTGTTTAGAGATATATTATAGTGCTTAGAGATATATTATAGTGTTTAGGGGACATATTATAGTGTTTAGAGGACATATTATAGTGTTTAGAGGACATATTATAGTGTTTAGAGATATATTATAGTGTTTAGAGGACATATTATAGTGTTTAGAGATATATTATAGTGTTTAGAGATATATTATAGTGTTTAGGGGACATATTATAGTGTTTAGAGATATATTATAGTGTTTAGAGGACATATTATAGTGTTTAGAGATATATTATAGTGTTTCGAGATATATTATAGTGTTTAGGGGACATATTATAGTGTTTAGAGATATAGTATAGTGCTTAGGGGACATATTATAGTGTTTAGAGGACATATTATAGTGTTTAGAGGACATATTATAGTGTTTAGGGGACATATTATAGTGCTTAGAGGACATATTATAGTGTTTAGAGATATATTATAGTGTTTAGGGGACATATTATAGTGTTTAGAGGACATATTATAGTGTTTAAAGATATATTATAGTGTTTAGGGGACATATTATAGTGTTTAGGGGACATATTATAGTGTTTAGAGATATATTATAGTGTTTAGAGATATATTATAGTGTTTAGAGATATATTATAGTGTTTAGAGATATATTATAGTGTTTAGAGGACATATTATAGTGTTTAGAGATATATTATAGTGTTTAGAGGACATATTATAGTGTTTAGAGATATATTATAGTGTTTAGAGATATATTATAGTGTTTAGAGATATATTATAGTGTTTAGAGGACATATTATAGTGTTTAGAGATATATTATAGTGTTTAGAGATATATTATAGTGTTTAGAGATATATTATAGTGTTTAGAGGACATATTATAGTGTTTAGAGATATATTATAGTGTTTAGAGGACATATTATAGTGTTTAGAGATATATTATAGTGTTTAGAGATATATTATAGTGTTTAGAGATATATTATAGTGTTTAGGTTTAGAGATATATTATAGTGTTTAGGGGACATATTATAGTGTTTAGAGGACATATTATAGTGTTTAGAGATATATTATAGTGTTTAGGGGACATATTATAGTGTTTAGAGATATATTATAGTGTTTAGAGGACATATTATAGTGTTTAGAGATATATTATAGTGTTTAGAGATATATTATAGTGTTTAGAGATATATTATAGTGTTTAGAGGACATATTATAGTGTTTAGAGGACATATTATAGTGTTTAGAGATATATTATAGTGTTTAGAGATATATTATAGTGTTTAGAGATATATTATAGTGTTTAGAGATATATTATAGTGTTTAGAGATATATTATAGTGTTTAGAGGTATATTATAGTGTTTAGAGGACATATTATTGTGTTTAGAGGACATATTATAGTGTTTAGAGATATATTATAGTGTTTAGAGATATATTATAGTGTTTAGAGATATATTATAGTGCTTAGAGATATATTATAGTGCTTAGAGATATATTATAGTGTTTAGAGATATATTATAGTGTTTAGAGGACATATTATAGTGTTTAGAGATATATTATAGTGTTTAGAGATATATTATAGTGTTTAGAGATATATTATAGTGTTTAGGGGACATATTATAGTGTTTAGAGATATATTATAGTGTTTAGAGGACATATTATAGTGTTTAGAGATATATTATAGTGTTTCGAGATATATTATAGTGTTTAGGGGACATATTATAGTGTTTAGAGATATAGTATAGTGCTTAGGGGACATATTATAGTGTTTAGAGGACATATTATAGTGTTTAGAGGACATATTATAGTGTTTAGGGGACATATTATAGTGCTTAGAGGACATATTATAGTGTTTAGAGATATATTATAGTGTTTAGGGGACATATTATAGTGTTTAGAGGACATATTATAGTGTTTAAAGATATATTATAGTGTTTAGGGGACATATTATAGTGTTTAGAGATATATTATAGTGTTTAGAGATATATTATAGTGTTTAGAGATATATTATAGTGTTTAGAGATATATTATAGTGTTTAGAGGACATATTATAGTGTTTAGAGATATATTATAGTGTTTAGAGGACATATTATAGTGTTTAGAGATATATTATAGTGTTTAGAGATATATTATAGTGTTTAGAGATATATTATAGTGTTTAGAGGACATATTATAGTGTTTAGAGATATATTATAGTGTTTAGAGATATATTATAGTGTTTAGAGATATATTATAGTGTTTAGAGGACATATTATAGTGTTTAGAGATATATTATAGTGTTTAGAGGACATATTATAGTGTTTAGAGATATATTATAGTGTTTAGAGATATATTATAGTGTTTAGAGATATATTATAGTGTTTAGAGATATATTATGGTGTTTAGAGATATATTATAGTGTTTAGGGGACATATTATAGTGTTTAGAGGACATATTATAGTGTTTAGAGATATATATGTATATTATAGTGTTTAGAGATATATTATAGTGTTTAGAGGACATATTATAGTGTTTAGAGATATATTATAGTGTTTAGAGATATATTATAGTGTTTA
>CAUDMG010001564.1:3668387-3678387 GCA_958450375.1 Homarus gammarus | reverse complement strand
GCCTCCCTCACCAACACTCCCTGCCTTCACTATAACTTCATTCCCTCACCAACACTCCCACCTCTCCTCACCAACACCCCCTCCCATCACCAACACCCCCCTAGTCCTCTCACCAACACCCCGTCCCCTCACCAACACCCCCCTCCTCCTCTCACCAACACCCCCTCCCCTCACCAACACCCCCTCCCATCACCAACACCCCCTCGTCCCCTCATCAACACCCCCCTCCCCTCACCAACACCCTCCTCCTCTCACCAACACCCCCTCCCTTCACCTACACCCCCTCCTCACCTCACCACAAATCTCACTCATCTGACCACACACCGTATGACACCTCACACACACACACCCTTGACCTACATTCTCTAAGGCTCTTGCATTTGAGATAGTCCTCCCACCTTACACACACACACACACACACGCACAGACACACACACACACACACACACACACACACACACACACACACACACGCACAGACACACACACATACACACACGCACACGTACACACACATTTTCAAATTCTCTTACAGTAAAATAATAAATTCTCTCACTTTACCTGGAAGATGTAAGAGAGAGAGAGAGAGAGAGAGAGAGAGAGAGAGAGAGAGAGAGAGAGAGAGAGAGAGAGAGAGAGAGAGAGAGACTTCAAACGGAATCACTTCACCTATGATACAAAGATGAAGTCTCAAAATTTTCTCCTAAAAACAAAACAAAAAAATTGATAACTCATTTAATTCATTTTTTACCTACGATAACTTTAACTCGTAAAAAAAAAATCATAAATAAAATCGTATGTTATTTTTTTTTACCTGTGATAATTTACCTGTGTTAATTTACCTGTGTTAATTTACCTGTGTTAATTTACCTGTGTTAATTTACCTGTATTAATTTACCTGTGTTAATTTACCTGTGTTAATTTACCTGTGTTAATTTACCTGTGTTAATTTACCTGTGACAATAAGATGAATAATACTCAAATGTTCCTTATATGGTAAAATATTTTATTACGTATCACCTGAAGATTAATCCCCCTATTGCTACTTTCTGTCTATCTCTCTGTCTGTCTGTCTGTCTTCTATCTGTCTCTGCCTGTCTAAATGTCTCTCTCTCTCTCTCTCTCTCTCTCTCTCTCTCTCTCTCTCTCTCTCTCTCTCAGAGCACAGTGTAATACGTGACCCAGGAAGCCACACGTCATCCCACGCGTTATGGCTCAACCCGGACAGTTACACATAACTTCTCTCTCTCCCTCTCTATCTCTCTCTCTCTCTCTCTTTCTGTCTCTCTTATCTCTCCTCCTCTTAACTCATTAACCTTTGATAATCTACCTTAGTAAACCCCTCAGATCCGTCCTCACGTTAATGGCACAATTGACCTTAACTTACGTGAACTAGTTTAGAATAGTCTTACAACTTAAGTTAAAATGGAAATACTGTAGGTGACCTGAAGATTAGACACCCCAGCTTATAACACCTGAAGATTAACCCCTAACCTAACCTAACCTAACCTAACTTTATTTCACCTAACGTAACCTAACCCAACATAACCTAACTTATCAAAGGTATAATATAATAAAAATGGCGTCACTATTACACCTAGACTCGAACATAAACTTTACCATAGTTATAGTTAAGAAAATTATAACTTACAATCTTATATGAATCCTTATCTATGGTATTTTCCTTCCCTTCCCCACCCCCTCCACCCCTCCCTGACCCATCTCCTCCCCACTTACCCTTATCCCCCCCTTCCCCACCCACTCCACCCCTCCCTGACCCATCTCCTCCCCACTTACCCTTATCCCCCCTCTTCCCCTCCCACTCCACCCCTCCCCCTCCCACTCCACCCCTCCCCCTCCCCACTCACCCTTATCCCCCCTTCCCTCCCACTCCACCCCTCCCCCTCCCCACTTACCCTTATCCCCCCTTCCCATCCCCTCCAATTACGTCACAACACGGGTAGACCACGAGGAGTGTCGGCACCCTTTAACTAATTTGGCAGGAAACATGGGGCGCTCAGCTTAAACAGGTTAAACACGGTGGAATGTCTGTTTGTCTGATATAATCTACCCCTGCCGGATTCTGGAAGCTTCGTGTGATATATATTTCTCCATTACACACAATAATAACCTAAAGATTATATAGAAATTCAACCTTAATGGAGGAAAAATTAAGCCGAGACTTTACCTATCGTGAACACAAAACCCCCAGTTCTTCCATCTTCAAGTTATTAGGGTTTATAAATAGCTTCCATATGTGTTGTGGTCGTTTGTGACAATTGGCTAAATGTGTCTTGTGATGGGAGTAACATATGTGTCTTGTGATGGGAGTAACATATGTGTCTTGTGATGGGAGTAACATATGTGTCTTGTGATGGGAGTAACATATGTGTCTTGTGATGGGAATAACATATGTGTCTTGTGATGGGAGTAACATATGTGTCTTGTGATGGGAGTAACATATGTGTCTTGTGATGGGAGTAACATATGTGTCTTGTGATGGGAATAACATATGTGTCTTGTGATGGGAGTAACATATGTGTCTTGTGATGGGAGTAACATATGTGTCTTGTGATGGGAGTAACATATGTGTCTTGTGATGGGAGTAACATATGTGTCTTGTGATGGGAGTAACATATGTGTCTTGTGATGATGGGAGTAACATATGTGTCTTGTGATGGAGTAACATATGTGTCTTGTGATGGGAGTAACATATGTGTCTTGTGATGGGGGTAACATATGTGTCTTGTGATGGGAGTAACATATGTGTCTTGTGATGGGAGTAACATATGTGTCTTGTGATGGGAGTAACATATGTGTCTTGTGATGGGGGTAACATATGTATTATTATCTATCGTTAATTCTTTCTTTAACTCTTCTATCTCTATTTCTTCCTGATTCTTATGTATGGAGAGTGAGGTGGAGGAGGGGGAGTGAGCGAGAGGAATGTGAGAGGAAAGGAAGGGTAGGGAGGGAGGGGTAGGTAGGGAGGGGTCGGGAGGGAAGGACTAACACACTCATTACTAACGGTATAACATGAACTCATTTATTATACGGTACCACTTCTTAACAGTTCACCATTTATTAACGTTATTAAGAGTGGATAATTACATATCAAAACAACCTACACTCTTAGCTAATCAAACAGGAACTACTTATCTCACAATTAAGACTTTGAGGATTTACCAATTACAGTACAGTACTCCATACCTCTACACTGGAACACCTACATAGTCGTAATCGTCAGTTTGAAACGGAGGACACTTGTTGCTGGGTGGGTGTGGAACGCCCAGGCCTCGCCCAATCACCTTAGCTGTGTCTATGACGTCACACTCACAGGTCACGGTGATTGGCTAAGGTGTAAGCATACAGACACTACAGGCTTAGGCGGAAATAGTGCCATCTTATGCGTTATTGACAGGATGCTAGGTGAGATCATGGCGCCAAACTGAATCTATATATAATTCCCCCAAAACAGACATTATACTGTATACTCTATAATCATGACATTATATGCTTTATAATCATGGCATTATATACCCTATAATCATGACACTAAGTGACTCCCTGACCCTGGAAGCTGACCTCTCGCTCGACCCTTGAAGGTTTCTTATTAATATGACGGAATAATTGTGTTATACATTTTATATGCGTGAGTGAACAGCTGTGGTGCATTTATATAAACCAAATGGTGCTATTACACCGCCCAGTCACCGAGTCAGTGCCGGATTTAGACCTGTGGAGGCCCATGGGCAGCCTCTTTGTGGAGGGCCCCCTCATTATAACTACCCAAGAGGGTGGGGTGGCGAGTGAAGCGAGCCTAAATATCTGGGAGTTCCGGGGGGCGCTGTAAGCCCCCCGGGAAAATTTTGAAATTTGAACACTTCTTTGGAGAATTTTGAAGCCATATGCAGTTTTTTGGGGGAAATTAGAACATATTGTAATATGTGGAGGCCCCCAGATTGTGGAGGCCACTGGGCAGATGCCCACTTTGCCCACTCCTGAATCCGGCCCTGCACCGAGTCCTCACTCCTAGGGACTGTATACCCAACCTTGTTACAATAAAGTGTACTCTAACTAAACAGTTGTTTTTTCCACGTGTTTTTCAAGGATTTTTGGAGAGTTTCCCTGGAAACTTATGTGTATCTAAAGGACATTTTTAGCAGCAAATTATCATAGGTAGGACTATTCCGGAGGATAAACACACACGAAGACATTCCTACAATGAAAATTTTTTTGTCTAATTAATGTAGAAGAGAACAATCAACCCATCCGCTGGTAGAGAGAAAGTCTTTACTGTGCGTGAACCCGCCAGAAAAGCTTTACTGTTGCCTCAAGCAACGTGCCTCTCGTCGTTTTCTGTACTCTTGCCGTAGCTGCTGTATGACTCTACAGTCCCTGCTATTGTGTTTAGTGGAATCATGTACTCCACACCACATGTGTTGAATGCTCTCGGCGCCTGGAGACATCTTATTCACTTGTCTTGACGGCTGACCTGAGCTAGATGTAATGTCTTGATCTTGCCTTGGGCGAGGTGGGGTGTTTACTCTTTGTCCTTTGACCTTTTTAGGTTTTGTTCCTGTGTTTCTCTGAGGTTGTTTTTTGGAACTGCTTACTGGGGCAGTTTCCGCCATTTTAGAAAGTTCCACTGTAAGATATATGAGATTAGTAGTGGGTTTAAGTCTTGTACACTTAACCTCATCTAGCTGGTCTGGTTTGTAGCACCAGGACAAACTGTAGGAACTCAATTATCTTACAGAAATTTAACAAAGTTTCCCTTGGTCATCAAACCAACTTGAGCGTGCCATGTAAGATAAGACGTCCCCATGTGTTTGGGCAGCAATTATCAAGGCATCGAGAGCATACGCATTGGCAACTGTACGATGTGCCATATTGTAAACCCAGGTGAGATCACCTCCCAGTGTAACTGACCCGAAAAAGGATAATAAATTATACTTAAACTCTTCGTAGTCAAGGTGTACATCAAAGGCTGGGCAGGCCATCATACACTCTCCCCGCTACCGTGTAAACACTGCTTCGGAGGCACCTGTTTCTTGTTCTCTTTTACAGTAATGTGACAGACCCGCATTACGTCCTCGCACGCATATAGAAATTCCACAACGCTATACTCAGTATCGTCACCTGTAAATGGTTTAATAGAAAGTCAATATGGAATTAATTTGCCATTCTGAGGTACCTGAGGGGTCTCTGAGTTAGAATCACCTGAAGCCATGTTTGTAGTGTTAGTTAGAACACTTTGTTAACAGGTGAAGGTAATGTACCAGTTTTACCTGATGTCTAATGTTTAATTCTTCAAAATGATAATCTATGAAATGTTGACAATTAGTGAGTGAGTGAGTCAGTAGGAGTTAACTATAAGGCTAACCTGAGGTAATTCTTCTCCACTTGCCTCAGTCACTGCTACAATCACTACTTTATCGCCTTAAATCTTTTAGAAAAATGATCCATAAATATGTTTATGGATCAGGGATTTTCTTACCATAACACACACTTGCTTACATACTCAGGCAGTAATTCAAAAGTATTTATAGCGAGTTATAGAAACGCGAAGAAGTCGTCATCAAATATGTACACTTTGTATTAGACCTCTCCTACTTTTATAAATGTGTTATTTGATACCTTTATTTAATTTACCTTTTTAGTCATTAGTGGATTAATTTACATTGATTACCTTGTGAAGATTTCTTGAAGTTCACTACTCGTGTTAATGTAGAGTAAAAATAATGTGTTCATGGCTACCTGCTAATGTGTGTTCGTGGCTACCTGCTAATGTGTGTTCGTGGCTACCTGCTAATTTGTGTTCGTGGCTACCTGCTAATGTGTGTTCGTGGCTACCTGCTAATTTGTGTTCGTGGCTACCTGCTAATTTGTGTTCGTGGCTACCTGCTAATGTGTGTTCGTGGCTACCTGCTAATGTGTGTTCGTGGCTACCTGCTAATTTGTGTTCGTGGCTACCTACTAATTTGTGTTCGTGGCTACCTGCTAATTTGTGTTCGTGGCTACCTGCTCATTTGTGTTCGTGGCTACCTGCTAATTTAGGAAGTGTAGTGTCCGTAGACTACCTCTCCTGGTGCTGCTGGTGGTGGTGGTAACTGCACAAGTCGGTCACGTCCTACTCCTGGGGAATGACGTGACACATCTTGCGGCGATTAACCTGTAGATTGACCTTTCTTGTAGCGATCAACCTGTAGATTGACCTTTCTTGTAGCGATCAACCTGTAGATTGACCTTTCTTGTAGCGATCAACCTGTAAATTGGTGACCTTTAATGTAGCGATTAACCGATAGATTGACCTTTCTTGCAGCGATCAACTTATAGATTGGTGTTGTGTTGACTGGAACTCTGCCCTGACGGCTGCTATGGGTTAAGGTGGTTCCTGATGACGTCACTCTCGGCTTGGCTCGTGGGTCATCGGCTTCACTCGGGTGCTTGGGATTGGCCGCTGTCAGAGTACTGTGGTCAGCTGTTTGTAGTAGACTGTACTCTGGGTATTTTGGACACTGGTTAGGTTAGGTTAGGTTAGGTCAGGTTAGGTTAGGTTAGGTTAGGTAAGGTTAGGTCAGGTCAGGTCAGGTTAGGTTAGGTCAGGTCAGGTCAGGTCAGGCTAGGCTAGGTTAGGTTAGGTTAGGTTAGGTCAGGTCAGGTTAGGTTAGGTTAGGTCAGGTCAGGTTAGGTTAGGTCAGGTCAGGTTAGGTTAGGTTAGGTCAGGTCAGGTCAGGTTAGGTCAGGTCAGGTCAGGTTAGGTCAGGTTAGGTCAGGTCAGGTAGGTTAGGTCAGGTCAGGTTAGGTCAGGTCAGGTCAGGTTAGGTCAGGTTAGGTTAGGTTAGGTTAGGTCAGGTTAGGTCAGGTAGGTTAGGTTAGGTTAGGTCAGGTCAGGTCAGGTCAGGTTAGGTCAGGTCAGGTTAGGTTAGGTCAGGTTAGGTTAGGTCAGGTCAGGTCAGGTCAGGTTAGGTCAGGTCAGGTTAGGTTAGGTTCAGGTTAGGTTAGGTTAGGTCAGGTCAGGTCAGGTCAGGTCAGGTTAGGTTAGGTTAGGTCAGGTTAGGTTAGGTGTTATATTCACCGGAATCTTTTTCTTATGATTTATTTGTATTTGTTTCTCATTCACTTTGTTAATGTTCATAACTTCACCGGCATGAGTTGATTCGTCCCGGGAGATGTGTCTGTTTATACTTTGTTCACCGGTAATAACTCCAGGAAAGTACTTGTGAATTCTCTCCAGGAAAATACTTGTGAATTCTCTCCAGGAAAATACTTGTGAATTCTCTCCAGGAAAGTACTTGTGAATTCTCTCCAGGAAAATACTTGTGAATTCTCTCCAGGAAAGTAGTTGTGAATTCTCTCCAGGAAAGTACTTGTGAATTCTCTCCAGGAAAGTACTTGTGAATTCTCTCCAGGAAAGTAGTTGTGAATTCTCTCCAGGAAAGTAGTTGTGAATTCTCTCCAGGAAAGTAGTTGTGAATTCTCTCCAGGAAAGTAGTTGTGAATTCTCTCCAGGAAAGTACTTGTGAATTCTCTCCAGGAAAGTACTTGTGAATTCTCTCCAGGAAAGTAGTTGTGAATTCTCTCCAGGAAAGTACTTGTGAATAACACTTTAGAGGCTAGTAAGTGTGGTGGTTGTGTTTCCTCTACAGTGGATCTCTGTTGACTGAGTCAGTGGGCCGTACAGCAGGGCACAGCGGGTGTTTACTGACTCAGCTGACCTCTCACTCGACCTATGAGACGGTGCAATGTGTCCCCCCCTCCTCCTCTCCTTCTTCCCTCCCTCCCTCCCTCTCTTCCTTCCTTCTTACCTCCCTCCCTCCCTCTCTTCCTTCCTTCTTACCTCCCTCCCTTTCTTCCTTCCTTCTTACCTCCCTCCCTCTCTTCCTTCCTTCTTACCTCCCTCCCTCTCTTCCTTCCTTACAGACAGACAGACAAACAGACAGACAGACACAGACAGAGACAGACAGACAGACAGACAGAGAGAGAGAGAGACAGAGCCCCGCCACCCTCCCTCACAAAGCAGTAACATAAACACAATCTTAGTGGAGCAGGATAAAGGTGTTGAGAGCTACTCACAACAACGCCACAAAATACTTAAATAGGTTCGTATCCCAGACAGTAGGAGGGATAATGGTGTGTGTGTGTGTGTGTGTGTGTGTGTGTGTGTGTGTGTGTGTGTGTGTGTGTGTGTGTGTGTGTGTGTGTGTGTGTGTGTGGTTAGAAATAATAATAATGATAATAATAATGATAATAATAATGATGATGATGATAATGAAGAAGTTTGTATATAATCGCGCACACACACACACACACACACACACACACACACACACACGCACCGTGCGGGTTACTAATAGTCAGAGTCAGTGAGAGTCAGTAAGAGTCAGTGAGTCAGTCAGAGTCAGTAAGAGTCAGTGAGTCAGTAAGAGTCAGTGAGTCAGTAAGAGTCAGTGAGTCAGTCAGAGTCAGTAAGAGTCAGTGAGTCAGTCAGAGTCAGTAAGAATCAGGAGGGCGCCACAAGTCTGCAACATCCGTGGGTTGAAGCTGACAGTGAGGTGAAATGTGCTGACCCCTCTCTCTCTCTCTCTCTCTCTCACTCTCTCTCTCTTTCTCACATCATAAGTCCAATCGAAGTCCGACATGAATGACCTGTTAAGAAAGTCCAAGACCTCGCCCTTAAAAGACCACATTTACGTCCCCTGCAAGTCCTGACAGAGAGAGAGAGAGAGAGAGAGAGAGAGAGAGAGAGTAGTAATAGCAGTAATATAAGAGGGGCTTGGTAAGGAGGTGTTGATAACGAGGTGTACCAAAGAGTGTGTGAGGAATGTTTATGGTATGTGTGTGTGTGTGTGTGTGTATGTGTGTGTGTGTGTGTGTGTGTGTGTGTGTGTGTGTGTGTGTGTGTGTGTGTGTGTGTGTGTGTGTGTGTGAGTTGCTTGGCAGTGACTCAATGTGAAGGAGAGAGAGAGAGAGAGAGAGAGAGAGAGAGAGAGAGAGAGAGAGAGAGAGAGAGAGAGAGAGAGAGAGAGAGAGAGAGAGGGAAGGAAGAGTTTAGTTTAGCAAATTTATTGGTAAAGGAAGAGATATTGAAGGGGACGAAGGAAGGAAGTGAGAGAACAGTAGAGGGAACTAATGAGGGAGGAGTAGAGGGTGAGGAGGACCCATGAAAGAGGAGAGGAGAGAGAGAGAGGAAGGGAGAGAGAGAGAGAGAGAGAATTGAATTGAAACAGATTATTTAACCATAAAAACACATAGTGGATAATAATAACAATATTAACATGGCTGAACCAGTTGAGAGCCTGAGCCATCATTGAGGCACCTGATATATACTATACATTTATCTCAAGGAAGTATTATGTAACATTTAGTAACATCTGGAATAGTACAACAGCATGGTGGTGTTAAGTACATCTCATAGTGTTACCACGGTTATCACCTCAATATTTATTTATTTTATTTATTTATATTATAAGTATGTACATAAATTAGAGTAGAATTGAAAAAAAAAATAAGTATAATGGGGGAGCAGTCAGGATTATGTCTAGGGGGGAAGGAGACAAAGAGGAGGGGAAGGGGGAGAGAGGGAGAGGGGAGGGGAGAGAGGGGGGGAGGGGAAAGGGGAGAGAGGGAGAGGGGAGGGGAAAGGTGAGAGAGAGAGGGAAAGAGCCAATGAAGGAGACTGACAAAGGAAGTGAGGGAGTGAGAGGAGAAGAATGAGAGGGGGAGTGAGGGAGTGGGGGAGAGTGATTGAAGAGGACTGACAAAGGAAGCGACGAGGAGAGAGAGAGAGAGAGAGAGAGAGAGAGAGAGAGAGAGAGAGAGAGAGAGAGAGAGAGAGAGGGGACAAAGGATGGAAGTTATGGAGGAGGAAGAGAGGGGTGAGAGGGGAGGGAGAGGGGTGAGAGGGGCAGAGTAAGGGAGGCGGGCAGGACAAGTGGTCATTATAACGTTCACCACAACTTAACAACTATTTAACTCAGTCGACCCATTCCTCACC
>CAUDMG010001564.1:3658387-3663387 GCA_958450375.1 Homarus gammarus | reverse complement strand
TGTGGAAATAATTTTTTGTCCTGAGTGAGATAAGATGAAACAGTGTAGCGAAGATGCAGAGCTGTGAAGGAGTTAACGCGGTGTTGGGTACGTTTCTTCTTCTTCTTCTTCTTCTTCTTCTTCTTCTTCTCTTTTTCTTCTTCTTTTTCTTCTCCTTTTCTTCTTCTCCTCCTCTTCTTGTTCTTCTTGTTCTTCTTCTTCTCTTTTTCTATTCTTCTTCTTCTTCTTTTTCTTCTTCTTTTTCTTCTTCTTTTTCTTCTTCTTCTTCCTCTTCTTCATCTTCTTCTTCTTCTTCTTCTTCCTCTTCTTCATCTTCTTCTTCTTCTTCTTTTGCTTTATCATAAATTTCTCTTCTTCTTTGTATCTCATTTTACTCATTATATTTCTTCCTCTTCATAGTATTCTTCCTCTTCCTTTCTTACTTTTCATTGTGTATTTCCTCTTCCTCTTCCTTCCTTTCTTACTCACCATATACATCCTCTTCCTCTTCATCTCCTCCTCCTCCTCCTCCTCTTCTTCTGATGCAAAAACATAAATAAAATAACTGAGAGAGAGAGAGAGAGAGAGAGAGAGAGAGAGAGAGAGAGAGAGAGAGAGAGAGAGACCCTCATCGTGAAGGTAGATAAATACAGTATCGAGTCCCCCCTCCTCCTCTTCCTGCCCCCAGTCGCCCCTCCTCCTCTTCCTGCCCCCAGTCCCCCCTCCTCCTCTTCCTGCCCCCAGTCCCCCCTCCTCCTCTTCCTGCCCCCCCCCCCCTCTCCCAACTCCTTCACACGGCAGCGAATCGTTGTTATAGATTCGTCGCGCCACAGTGGGATCAGAACCTCTATCAGATCAAGACAATAGGGAGATTCGATCCTACCCACGCGTGGCACAGACGACAACCGCAGTTGGAGTATCTATAAGGCTTCTGTTGTTGTGGTCGTTGTGGTAGTGGTGTCCCCTGTTTGAGCCACCACGATAGATGCTTATTTGATTATAAAAATGGTTCAATGGGTGGGTGTGTGTGTGTGTGTGTGTGTGTGTGTGTGTGTGTGTGTGTGTGTGTGTTTTTACATATATCCTTTAATTTAAACTCATGGAAGAAGACGTTAATATTACCCTCTCCAAAAACCCGACAAAAGACCACCTCAATTCCCACCTCCTAACTCCCTCCAAGACCCCGAGTTAAGTTTTTACGTTAGGATACATTTAAAAAAAAAAAAAACTCATCTCACGTAAGGACAACATGAGTCAGATCAGGAAAGGCGGATACTGGTTATAAGTAAACTTGGTTATACTTGAGGTAGTGATGGGTTACCGCCGGAGTACTAGCGTGAGCCGGCAGTTATCACCAGTTGATGCATCGAGCGGCCAACTTTACCCTGTCTGCTGTTTTTGCATATTCCATGTGATATAAACTGTGTCTCACCCGTGTGTCCCATGTTGAGGTGAGCTTCCTGGGTGGGGGAGAGGAACTACCTGGGCTGTGTACCTGTGGTGGTGACCTCCTGGGTGGGGGAGAGGAACTACCTGGGTTGTGTACCTGTGGTGGTGCCTCCTGGGTGGGGGAGAGAAACTACCTGGGTTGTGTACCTGTGGTGGTGCCTCTTGGGTGGGGGAGAGGAACTGCCTGGGCTGTGTACCTGTGGTGGTGCCTCCTGGGTGGGGGAGAGGAACTACCTGGGCTGTGTACCTGTGGTGGTGCCTCCTGGGTGGGGGAGAGGAACTACCTGGGCTGTGTACCTGTGGTGGTGCCTCCTGGGTGGGGAGAGGAACTACCTGGGCTGTGTACCTGTAGTGGTGCCTCTTGGGTGGGGGAAAGGAACTACCTGGGCTGTGTACCTGTGGTGGTGCCTCCTGGGTGGGGGAGAGGAACTACCTGGGCTGTGTACCTGTGGTGGTGCCTCCTGGGTGGGGGAGAGGAACTACCTGGGCTGTGTACCTGTGGTGGTGCCTCCTGGGTGGGGGAGAGGAACTACCTGGGCTGTGTACCTGTGGTGGTGCCTCTTGGGTGGGGGAGAGGAACTACCTGGGCTGTGTACCTGTGGTGGTGCCTCCTGGGTGGGGGAGAGGAACTACCTGGGCTGTGTACCTGTGGTGGTGACCTCCTGGGTGGGGGAGAGGAACTACCTGGGTTGTGTACCTGTAGTGGTGCCTCCTGGGTGGGGGAGAGGAACTACCTGGGCTGTGTACCTGTGGTGGTGCCTCCTGGGTGGGGGAGAGGAACTACCTTGGCTGTGTACCTGTGGTGGTGGTGGTGATATGGTCAATAAACTTTCTCAACAGGACACCTTCATGGAGTTGTCATTACATGTACACTCATACCTGTATACTGAACACCTTCTCCCCCTCCTTCCCCGCTCCTTAATCATTCACCTCTGTCCTTCTCTTCCCCCTCCTCCTTCCCCTCCCCTTAATCATTCACCTCTGTCCTTCTCTTCCCCCTCCTCCTTCCCCTCCCCTTAATCATTCACCTCTGTCCTTCTCTTCCCCCTCCTCCTTCCCCTCCCCTTAATCATTCACCTCTGTCCTTCTCTTCCCCCTCCTCCTTCCCCTCCCCTTAATCATTCACCTCTGTCCTTCTCTTCCCCCTCCTCCTTCCCCTCCCCTTAATCATTCACCTCTGTCCTTCTCTTCCCCCTCCTCCTTCCCCTCTCCTTAATCATTCACCTCTGTCCTCCTCTTCCCCCTCCTCCTTCCCCTCCCCTTAATCATTCTCCTATACCCTTCTCCTCTTTCCCCTCCCCCTCCCCCTAATCCTCTTCCTCTCTCCTAATATTCTTTTTCTTTCTGTCAGTTGATTCCCACCCTCCCCCCCCCCCCCCGCCATAGCTCTCGCATATGTCTAAGTGAGAGAGAGAGAGACTAAGAGTGAGAGAGAGAGAGAGACTAAGGACCCATTTATCTTATCTCTCAATCTTCAAAAGGTGTTTAAATTTGTTTGTTTACTCAGAGATGTTTACGCGATTTCCCGCTAAAACACAGCTGTCGGCGGCTCTTTAACATTTGGTAGGGGGGATTTAAATTTACGCGCCAAAGACGTAAACAAACAACCCTGGCCTGTAGCAGAACCTCTCTCTCTCTCTCTCTCTCTCTCTCTCTCTCTCTCTCTCTCTCTCTCTCTCTCTTTTCCTTATCTTTATAAATCTACAAAAGAAAAAAATACACAAATACAAAAAACGCCAAAAGTACAAAAAAAAAACCGACAAAAATACAAGAATTACGAAAAATAAGGACCTGTAAAGCATTGAGTTTGTTTATGTTTAAGGTCTGACTTAACCAAAAAAAATGAATATATTTTCTGAGGGGAGGGACGGCGAGGAGGGGTGGAGGGGGAGTAGAGAAGAGGGGGAGGGATAAACGAGGAGAGGGAGGAAGGGGGAGAGAGGTAGAGGAGGAGAAACAGGAAAGAAATGATGGAGGGATGAGGGGAGGGAGTGAAGAAGGGGGAAGCAGGAGGAGGGAAGGATGACGGGAGGCGAGAGAAGGGGGAAGGAGGGGTGTGGAGGCAGGAAACAAGGAGGGGGGGGAAGGGGGAAGGTGATGGAGATGCAGGGGGAGGAGGGGAAAAGGGGGGAAGGGGAGAGGGAGAAGGTGATGGAGAGGCAGGGGGAGGAGGGGGGGAAGGGGGGAAGGGAGAGGGAGAAGGTGATGGAGAGGCAGGACGAGGAAGGGGGAAGAGGGGGAAGGGGGAGGAAAGGGGGAGGAGAGGACAAACACCCAAACATTCGCCACATTGTTGGAACATGACAATATATTTTTTTCTCTCTCTATTTTTACTTTTGTTTTTCCAATTTCTTTCTCACTCTCGCTTGACCTTTCACTTCTCCCTGTCTTTGTTTTCTCTTCTTTATTTCGTATGTTAAGAGAGACAGAGAAAGAGAGATAGAGACAGACAGACACACAGACAGACAGACAGGTAGGCAGAGAGAGAGAGAGAGAGAGAGAGAGAGAGAGAGAGAGAGAGAGAGAGAGAGAGAGAGAGAGAGACCTCCTGGTTCTGGTCCATTGGTACAGTGGGCCACCGTGAGACTGGTCCCAAAGTATAAATGGGACACATTATAATAGGGAACCAATAAAATCAGAGCCTATTATATTATAAAGGCCTATTAGGTGTGTAGTTAATTAAGATACAACCCCCCCCCCCATTAGCACTGAGGCCTATTAAAACTGGAACCCATTAGGACTGTACTCTAATGGTTAGGGTAAGTCCAGGGCCCATTATGACCGGGGCCCATTTGGACTGGGGCCCGTATGAGTAGTCGCCTACGCAAATGGTGAGTAAACTCGTCGACTGCTGGGAAAAAATTATTTGCTCATCTGTCTGTCTGTCTGTCTGTCTGTCTGTCTGTCTGTGTGTTTGTCTGTCCATCTGCCTGCCTGTCTGTCTGTCTGTCTGTCTGTCTGTCTTTCTGTAATAATAATAATAATATTAATCAACGGTTTATTGAAAAAGTTCTGCAGCTCGAAGACTGAAAATATACATTGGACATAAATGACTTATTACATACATTGGTGGTTTAACAAAAGCCTTCATTAGAGAAAGGTGAAGGAACATACAGTGAACAAACAGATTAATGTAGGTGTTGAACAGCAAACACGTAGTGTAGTAACTCCCTCCCAGATGGTGTTAGGAGGGACCTCACGTGGTGTAGTAATTCCCTCACAGATGGTGTTATGAGGGCCTCCGTGTGTAGTACTCCCCACAGATGGTGTTATGAGGGGCATCACGTGGTGTAGTAATTCCCTCGCAGATGGTGTTATGAGGGGCCTCACGTGGTGTAGTAATTCCCTCACAGATGGTGTTATGAGGGTCCTCACGTGGTGTAGTAATTCCCTCACAGATGGTGTTATGAGGGGCCTCACGTGGTGTAGTAGCTCCCTCACAGATGGTGTTATGAGGGGCCTCACGTGGTGTAGTAATTCCCTCGCAGATGGTGTTATGAGGGGCCTCACGTGGTGTAGTAATTCCCTCACAGATGGTGTTATGAGGGGCCTCACGTGGTGTAGTAGCTCCC
>CAUDMG010001564.1:3643387-3648387 GCA_958450375.1 Homarus gammarus | reverse complement strand
GTCCTGCAACATACTTCAACACGGCCGCAACACACTGCAACACGTCCTGCAACATACTACAACACGGCCGCAACACACTGCAACACGTCCTGCAACACACTGCAACTCCCTGCAACACGTAGTCTAGTCCCCCGCTCCCCAACACACATTGCTCAAGCTTCCGGTGAGACGGAGGGAAGATACGAGCAGCTCTGGTATAATGAGGAGTCGAGGCTTGAATAGAAATGAACCACAAGACGTTTAGGCGGGTAATTACTGGGATTTGGGGCGAGAATTTCAGTGGCCAATCACAGCTTGAGTTTATACGAAGACATGAGCATTCAGCAGCGAATCCTCAAGAGTCGTTTTGGCGCCTAATTACGTGGATTAATGGCTCATACGAACACATAATCGTCCAGCAGCGAATCATTACCATGCATTTTGGCGCCTAACGAGCGAGAATTTCATTGGCTAATCATACTTGGGTTTAGATGAACACAAGCTTCCGGCAGCGAATCATCACACGACATTTTGACACGTAATTACACTTGGATTATTGGCGGGAATTACAGTGGAGAATTATGCTGAGTCTATATAAACACATGAGCATACCAAGGAACCGCGTCAGCTTACCATAAGGTGTGTATCTTGTAGCAGCCAATTACCCTTCACCTTGACATTCAGCAGCCAATCACACAGCTCGATATTTCGGACGGGAGACTCAGTGGCCAATCAGATCCGTGAGTTATGATCTTTAGAGAAATCACACACACACACACACACACACACACACACACACTGCTCTGGGAATTTCATAATCTAAAATGCTTCTTCTTTCCTTCTGTTTTTTTTTTTGTCCCTGAGTCCGAGTCAGAATCACTCACTCACCAGCTGATTCTTGACGCCATTTATTCCCCCAAGATATTTCCGACGACTCTACTTGTGACAGATTCTAGAATATTCGTAAGTTGAAATCTATGATCACATTGGAAATTATTAACCATCTTAGTGTTACCTAGAAGGGGGGGAAGGGGAGGTGGATGTGGTTAGGTTAGGTTAGGTGAGTTTTGGTTGGTTAGGTTAGGTTAGACGGACAGACAGAGACATTTTACTCGTAGTTAGGTTAGGTTAGGTTAGGTTAGACAGACGGACAGGCAGACACACAGACAGACAGACAGACAGACAGAGACCTTTTAGTCGTAGTCAGAGAGGGAAAAATACCCAGGCAACCCAACTCCTGTGAATCTGTGCCCTGACCAACAATGGACTCAAGCTTGGCTGTTTATTATCAGATGGTCATAAATTGAGGACTTTAGCTGAGGGAAATAGCTCTTCTTAGAGAGAGAGAGAGAGAGAGAGAGAGAGAGAGAGAGAGAGAGAGAGAGAGAGAGAGAGAGAGAGAGAGAGAATAATTGGAGAAATGTGGATGGAAGACAGTAAGATGAGGGGGGAGGTGGGAGGATGGGGGAGTGGGGTGAGAGAGGGGAGAGGGGCCAAAAATTAGGAGGGGGGGCGAACGCGGGAGATAGAGGGGAGAGGATGATGTAGGAGGAGGAGGAGGAGTTAATGAGGTGAAACATGGAGGAAGGAGGCAAGGATGAGGTACCAGGGAGGTGAGAGAGAAGTGAGAGAAGGAGGGAAGAAGGAGGAGGAGGAGGAGAGGAGGTATGGTGGAGGAGGAGAGGAGGTATGGTGGAGGAGGAGAGGAGAGGAGGTATGATGGAGGAGGAGAAAAGTAGGAGTGAAGGAAGAGGAAGAGGAGAGAGAGAGGAGAGGAACGGTAAGAGAGGGAGAAGGAGAGGATGAATGATGGATAATGAAGGAGGAAAAAGAGAGAAAGATGAGGAGAGGAGGAGGAAGGAGGAAGAGAGAAGAAGAAGAGGAAGAGGAGGGACGTGTGTAGTACCCCACCACACACACACACACACACACACACACACACACATACACACACACACGCACACGTACACACCATCACTCATAATACCCCCCCACCCCACCCCCCCCATCTTACACCCATGCGTCTTGTACCAACTATTTCGAAAATATGAACCAACAAAATTTCAACTCTAGGTGGGAGGGAAAATTTTCAGCTCAAATTTTTCTCTTTTCACGATTTGTATCCTGTCTCGGGGTAATTTACGATGAGGCGTCTTGGATTCCTTAAAAAAAAAGGTTCGTACGTGAAAATCCCCCCCCCCCTCCCCCCTCCCCCCTTTTAAGTAACTCTCAGTGTGTAAACGAGAAGAGAAACACGTAACTTAATTGACTCGTTTACACTACAATGCGAAGGTACTGTAAGAGTCTCGGAGAAATCGTAAGTTAATCTTTGTTTTTTTTATTTTTTCTTCCATTAACTTAACCCTTGGCGTCTTGCAGGGTTAAATCATCGTCCTCAAAGGTTCAAACAATCATCCAATCATCCTCAAAGGTTCAAACAATCATCCAATCATCCTCAAAGGTTCAAACAATCATTCAATCATCCTCAAAGGTTCAAACAATCATCCAATCATCCTCAAAGGTTCAAACAATCATCCAATCAAAGGTTCATCCAATCATCCTCAAAGGTTCAAACAATCATCCAATCAAAGGTTCAAACAATCATTCTCAAAGGTTTATAACTACGACACAAATTTTGAAGGTTTAAATGACGCGTCTAAACTCAACCAAGACCCCCATCCTATACTCTAGTCACGTTCCCATCCCCATCCCCCCACACACTTAAGAGGACAATATACCAACACTTAAAGAGGAAAAAAAAAATTACCCTAAGAATGTTTCAGAGTTTGGATCCTGGAACGTGTGAATTTATACGTCTGGATTGTCAACAGATGATAGGGGGTCCACACGGGATCATAATGTAAACAAATGCTTTCGATGGATTTCTT
Organism: Homarus gammarus; assembly: GCA_958450375.1. NCBI lineage: Eukaryota > Metazoa > Arthropoda > Malacostraca > Decapoda > Nephropidae > Homarus > Homarus gammarus. The sequence continues at coordinate 3,645,520 of CAUDMG010001564.1, read as the reverse complement.
AGTCTGTCCTTGGTTGAATTTGCTTATTATTTAACTCCTGTCTGTGTATATATGTGTCTTATAACCTAACCTAACCTGATGATCGTCCTCAAAAAAAAATAAGGATAAATCATCGACTTCAAAGAGTTAAATCATCGTCATCAAAGGGTTAAATCATTGACTTCAAAGAGTTAAATCATCGTCACCAAAGGGTTAAATCATTGACTTCAAAGAGTTAAATCATCGTCACCAAAGGGTTAAATCATTGACTTCAAAGAGTTAAATCATCGTCACCAAAGGGTTAAATCATTGACTTCAAAGAGTTAAATCATCGTCACCAAAGGGTTAAATCATTGACTTCAAAGAGTTAAATCATCGTCACCAAAGGGTTAAATCATTGACTTCAAAGAGTTAAATCAGCGTCCTCAAAGGGTTAAATCTATCTATCTATCTATCTATCTATCTATCTATCTATCTATCTGCCAGATGAAGAGAAAGAGATGGAGATAGAAATAAAGCGAACGAAAGATGCAATAAGTAAATAAATTGATAAAAGATGGTATAGGGGAAAGAAATAGAGCTGGACAAAGAGCAAAAAAAAACAAAACAATATCAAGTATATAAAGGCAAAGAGAGAGAGAGAGAGAGAGAGAGAGAGAGAGAGAGAGAGAGAGAGAGAGAGAGAGAGAGAGAGAGAGGCACCATCACACACCCCCCGAGGGAACACTTCACACCTAATATAAGAGCTCCCGGGCCGCATATTTTACACGGGTTTTCATAGAGCATAAGAGAGACGGCCCTGTGTGGGGTAGTGGAGTCCTCTGTACCGCTAGTATAGGCACGGTGTCCAGGGGGTGGGGAGGGGAGGGGAGGGGTGAGGGGGGAGGAAGAGAGGGGAGGAGGGGAGGTGAGGGGGGGGGGAAGGGAGATGAGAGAAAGGATGGAGGGATGAAGGGGAAGTGAGGAGGAATAATTTGAGGAGTGGGAGGAGTAAGAGGAGGGGTAAGGGTAAGTAGGAAGAGGCGTGAGGGGGAGGAATGGGAGGAAGGGTGAGAAGGATAATTGAAGAAGTGAGGAGTAGGAAAGGGGGAGAGGAGATGGTTGGATGAAGAGGGGAGGAATTAAGGGGAGAAGATGTGAGGGAGGGGAAAAGAAGAAGTAAGGGAGATAAATGAGGGATAAGGAGGAAAAGAGAGGAGGGGGGAGGATGGATTGAGGTGGTGTGGTAGGAAAGTGGGAGGGGGTGAGGGGGAGAGGGGTAGGGAGAGGGATGAGAGGGGTAGGGAGAGGGGTGAGAGGGGTAGGGAGAGGGGTGAGAGGGGTAGGGAGAGGGGGAGGGGTAGGGAGAGGGGTGAGAGGGATAGGGAGAGGGTTAGGGAGAGGGGTGAGAGGGATAGGGAGAGGGGTGAGAGGGATAGGGAGAGGGGTGAGAGGGGTAGGGAGAGGGGTGAGAGGGATAGGGAGAGGGGTGAGAGGGATAGGGAGAGGGGTAAGAGGGGCCCAACATGTTCCCTGCTCTCACTGAGTCCTGCATCTCCCTGCACGTGTTACTGTACCGTGTGTGGGAGGTTTACGATATTACCTGTACCATACTGCGTTTTGTACCTCACTGTAATTACCACTTTAACTCATGCTAAAGTTACAATGGGTATCGTTAAGGGCGGTGCGGACACAACACACTGCACACTAAGCCTTTTTTTTTATAGTATTTACGTGGACAGTGTGGCCGGTACTGTTGTCAGCCGCCTTCATTTCCCTAAAAAAGTTAGGTACCCATTCACAGCTGGATGAGTTAAGGGCGTCCTGGGTGTGAACCAATGACCCCAAGGACGGGAGGCGAGGGTTTTATCCACTCAGCCGCCTCAAACAATACAATATCTGGTGTCACTAATCCGGTGTTTATTCTTGACAGATCTGAGAGAAAACTTCCGCAAGTCGCCCTCCAGCATCGGGGTCAACGAGGGGGACACTGCAGTGTTCGAGTGTGACCCACCCAAAGGTCATCCCATCCCCGTAGTGACCTGGAGGCAAGATGGTCAAGCCCTGGTCCTCCCCAGACACAGGTCAGTACAGGTCAAACGTACAGGTCAACTTGTTAACATCTCCCTAGGAATCTCTGGTATTGTCTCTCCCTGCGTGTGTCTAATAAGGGGC
>CAUDMG010001564.1:3605887-3640887 GCA_958450375.1 Homarus gammarus | reverse complement strand
CCAACACATCACCAACACATCACCAATAGGATTCCCCCCCCCCCCCTCACCCCCCCCCCCCCCCCGTTAACTCTTTTCCAGCACATACTCAAGATAAACACCCGTTCACCTCGCGTCTGTTGGTGAGTGACGTAGCCTCTGTTTCAATAAAGCGAGAGAACAAGTCTTGGCAGCGTGTCTGTTGTTCATTACTTAAAAGAACAACGAGCACTGACTGTTTATTCTCTTTGTGTTTCATTAAAAGTTATTTCAAAAATTATAAGACTAATTATTTTTCCGTAACTCTGAATATATCCTTATGACTGAGAGCTATGTGAAGATTACTGCCTCACTATATAAAAGATATTTATTTGTTTTCATGGTATAAAATATAACTTATATTTTTACCTCAGTGTTAAATATTAGTGTTATCTTATTACTAATGTTTTGCCAAGTATAATAATGTTTTATGGTCAATGTTTATAGATATAACCTTCCATCAACATGATTATAACACTAATGTATATAAGCACTAAACACATAGGCACCAACACCTCACCACAACATACATGAAGTACATCACCAACACAACACATCACCAACACAACACATCACCAACACAACACATCACCAACACAACACCTCACCAACACAACACATCATCAACACAACACCTCACCAACACAACACCTCACCAACACAACACATCACCAACACAACACCTCACCAACACAACACCTCACCAACACAACACATCACCAACCCAACACATCACCAACACAACACCTCACCAACACAACACATCACCAACACATCACCAACACAACACATCACCAACACAACACCTCACCAACACAACACCTCACCAACACAACACATCACCAACACATCACCAACCCAACACATCACCAACACAACACATCACCAACACAACACATCACCAACACAACACATCACCAACACAACACATCACCAACACAACACCTCACCAACACAACACCTCACCAACACAACACATCACCAACACAACACATCACCAACACAACACATCACCAACACAACACCTCACCAACACAACACCTCACCAACACAACACATCACCAACACAACACCTCACCAACACAACACCTCACCAACACAACACCTCACCAACACAACACCTCACCAACACAACACATCACCAACACAACACCTCACCAACACCTCACCAACACAACACATCACCAACACAACACCTCACCAACACAACACCTCACCAACACAACACATCACCAACACAACACATCACCAACACAACACATCACCAACACAACACATCACCAACACAACACATCACCAACACAACACCTCACCAACACAACACATCACCAACACATCACCAACACAACACATCACCAACACAACACACCAACACCTCACACTATACACATCATCACCACAAGACCTTAAAACATTCTCTGTTCCACCTGTCAATGTCTCTACTTATTCCCCCTGGCCTTTGGAGATAAAGTTTAATATTCTCTCATATATCATTAAATTCTCCCTTCCCCCCCTCCCCCCCTAACTCCCCCCTCCCCCCCTCCTCCCCCTCACCCCCCCCCCCCGCCCCAGCTGATGAACCACCCTTAATGACTGTCTTCAAACTTACTTATACTAATGACTTCAGCAAATCACCTCAACTTTTCAGACTTAATTTACTGACACCGATTTTAATAATAATAATAATAATAATAATAATGAGATGATGATGATGATGATGATGATGATGACGTTTCTGTCCTAAATTAACCGGATCAGTTAAATACATTAACTCATATCCGGTTAAGAGACAAGATGGATTATACGAGGAACATTTGAACAAAGTGTGACAGTCATTAGCGTTCACCAGTTAAGACTCCAGTTAGAGGTGGGAGGAAATTAAGGAAAGTACCACTGACAGTTCATTCTCCAGTCACCTGTACGACTCTCCCAAAATAACTGGTCCTGCAAACAGTTACCAGTTCTTTTCTGACTGACGTAGGGAATACATTATGTAGTGTAAAACAACTTTGTACGAACATTTATTGTGAATCTCAACTTCACCTTTTGTCAATGGTAAAGGTTAAATGATGATGATCTGCATACCTAACTCGTGTGTGTGTGTGTGTGTGTGTGTGTGTGTGTGTTTATATATAGGTAAGGCGACCTGTGGTGTAATGGTCAGAATGCTCGCTTCGCAAACAAGAGGACCCGGGGTTCGATCCTCGGGCAGGGTGAAACTATGGGCAAATTTCTTTACGCCATTTGCCTCTGTCTACCCAGGAGTAATTGGGAACCTGGATGTTAATCGATTTGTGGATCATGTTCCGGGGTAATGGTTAGCCAGTGCAGTTTGCGAGTTGTCCGGTCTTCTCGGACTATTCCTTGACACTGGGGTCATGCAGCTCGTTAACTCAGGGTGTGGTTGTTGTGTTGGCGACAGCTTCTACACCTTAAACAAAGCGACGCCTAGGTGGCCCTTGGGCCGGCCATCCTCGTTACACGAGGGGCAGCCACTATTATTATCATTTTAGGTTAGGATGAATTGGGTTGGGTTAGGTTATGGGTAGAATGGGTCGAGTTCGGTTGGGTGGATTGGGTTGGGTTGAGAAAGGTTAGGTTAGGTTAGGTTAGGTTAGGTTAGGAGTGCATCTCTCACTCTACACGGCTGTCCCGGTACTAAAAACATGACCCCTTCATGTGTCATCCTCCCAACACCTAACCTAACGTACATGGCTAGATGCTCAGATAGACAGATGGTGCGACAGGTAGATATATGTTAAGATGCAAGTACATACATACATACATACATACATACATACATACATACATAATTCGAGCAATAGACACAGAAGTACCAAAAATAAATAGACCGATAAAGAAGTAAATAGATACACAGATAGATAAAATATACCCAAAATAAAAAATACCGATAGATAATTAAATAAATAAATGAATAGATTTAAAAAAAAAAAAAAAAAAAAAAAAAAAAAACTCGTTTGTCCATCCCAGAAAACAAGTAAAATAGTTGGATTATTTCACACACGTCAAAAAGTCACTCATAATGTTTTTGCTTACATTTTCTGCCTCATGACCAGACTGGCTGACGTTATACCAAAACCTTATTGACATTTCATGCTGACAGACAGGATTCATCCCTTCCCTTCCTTCACTCTCTCCTGATGGCACACACACACACACACACACACACACACACACACACACACACACACACTCTTCAATCTCACCTCCTGACAATGCATCCCTCTCCTCTCTCACCTCCTGACGAAGCACCCTCTCCTCTCTCACCTCCTGACGTAGCACACCTCTCCCCTCTCACCTCCTGACGAAGCACCCTCTCCTCTCTCACCTCCTGACGTAGCACACCTCTCCCCTCTCACCTCCTGACGATGCACCCTCTCCTCTCTCACCTCCTGACGAAGCACCCTCTCCTCTCTCACCTCCTGACGAAGCACCCTCTCCTCTCTCACCTCCTGACGAAGCACCCTCTCCTGTCTCAACTCCTGACGTAGCACACCTCTCCCCTTTCACCTCCTGACGAAGCACCCTCTCCTCTCTCACCTCCTGACGAAGCACACCTCTCCCCTCTCACCTCCTGACGAAGCACCCTCTCCTCTCTCACCTCCTGACGAAGCACACCTCTCCCCTCTCACCTCCTGACGAAGCACCCTCTCCTCTCTCACCTCCTGACGAAGTACCCTCTCCTCTCTCACCTCCTGACGAAGCACACCTCTCCTCTCTCACCTCCTGACGAAGCACACCTCTCCCCTCTCATCTCCTGGCGAATCACCCCCACCTCCTGACACTTCACCATCCTGTCACCTTGCTGACAACGTTCCTCCTTCTCCTACAGGTACTTTGGCGACGTGCTGACGGACTGATGCCTGTAGGACGCGCGGCTGTAGGCAGAGACTGGGGGCTAACGATCAACTCCGTCAGGATAAGCGACCAGGGCGTCTACGTGTGTGAGGCCTCCAACTCCGCCGGGGCCCATGCTGCTAACACCTCTCTCCTCGTTGTTGGTAATGTGCTGTACTCTCTCTCTCTCTCTCTCTCTAACTGCACCAGGGACTTTTTGCTCACCCTGTACAACGTAAACACACAACAAACAATAATAGAAATAACAGAGGGAATTAGCCTCGTAAAAAAAATGTGTAAACAAGAATAAACAATGATGGAAGATACGTAAACTTAAACTCGTAAAAAAGTGTAAACAAGAATAAACAATGATGGAAGATACGTAAACTTAAACTCGTAAAAAAGTGTAAACAAGAATAAACAATGATGGAAGATACGTAAACTTAAACTCGTAAAATCGTCACCAGAATCGTAAAAAATATGCAAAAAAAAAAAAAATTCTTCCCCAATACATTTATCTCATTTCCGGTGACCAATTTGTATATGTAAACTCTGTCAATCTGAATGTATATAGAGATGCATAATGAGCCTCTTATAGCACCATTAACCTTGCACCATAACACCGTGACCTGAACCCAGACATGCATTACCATTAACATCAGCACCATAACACCATGACTCGAATCCAGACTTAGAGTACCATTAACATCAGCACCATAACACCATGACTCGAATCCAGACTTACAGTACCATTAACACCAGCACCATAACACCATGACCTAGACCCAAACTTACAGCACCATTAACATCAGCACCATAACACCATGACTTGAACCCAGACATACATTACCATTAACATCAGCACCATAACACCATGACCTGAACCCAGACATACATTACCATTACCATCAGCACCATAACACCATGACTTGGACCCAGACTTACAGTACCATTAACATCAGCACCATAACACCATGACTCGAATCCAGACTTACAGTACCATTAACATCAGCACCATAACACCATGACTCGAATCCAGACTTACAGTACCATTAACACCAGCACCATAACACCATGACCTGGACCCAAACTTACAGCACCATTAACATCAGCACCATAACATCATGACTTGGACCCAGACTTACAGTACCATTAACACCAGCACCATAACACCATGATTTGGACCCAAACTTACAGTACCATTAACACCAGCACCATTAACATCAGCACCATAACACCATGACCTGGACCCAGACTTACAGTACCATTAACATCAGCACCATAACACCAGCACCATAAAACCATGTAATACCCAAGTGATTTACCTGCGTCACGGGTCAGCTCACAGCCAGGTCAAGGTATGATTAATTAATTAACCTGTTTGAGCAGTGTGCTATTTGTGTCATATTGTTGTGGGTGATTCACTAATTCTCCGACCTGCACCTAACCTAACCTAACCTAACCTAACCTAGCCACACGCATCCTCACCTGACCTGACCTAACCTAACCTGCACCTAACCTAACCTAACCTAGCCACACGTATCCTGACCTGCACCTAACCTAACCTAACCTAATCTAACCTAACTTAACCATACTTATCCTAACCTAACCCCCATCACCCCCCCACCACCTTAACACACACACACACAGATGAAGAACACTAATAAGAGACGGTGTAGCGGCGGGTGTAGCGGGTGCAGTACACAGGCCAAGGCGAGTGTACCGAGCACACCCACTGTAATTTACACAATAACTCACATATCAAGGATCTATTTTTGTACGGAGAGAGAGAGAGAGAGAGAGAGAGAGAGAGAGAGAGAGAGAGAGAGAGAGAGAGAGAGAGAGAGAGAGAGAGAGAGAGAGAGAGAGAGAGAGAGAGACGTCAACCAGCTGTACTCCCTGGTGTTCATAACCAAATATTTCAATTTTTATTTCCTCTTTTTTTGTATTTTATCAGCTCAAGAAAAATAGTACAGTTACGGGTACAGTTAGTTACAAGTGCAGGTACATTTACAGGTGCAGGTACAGGTGCAGTTACAGGTGCAGGTACAAGTACAGGTGCAGTTACAGGTGCAGGTACAGGTACAGTTACAGGTGCAGGTACAGGTGCAGTTACAGGTGCAGGTACAGGTGCAGTTACAGGTGCAGGTACAAGTACAGGTGCAGTTACAGGTGCAGGTACAGGTGCAGTTACAGGTGCAGGTACAGGTGCAGTTACAGGTATAGGTGCAGGTACAGGTACAGGTATAGGTGCAGGTACAATAACAGGTGTGGGTACGGGTACAGGTGCCGGTACAAAAACAGGTGCGGGTACAGGTACAGGTGCAGGTAGAATTACAGGTGCAGGTACAGTTACAGTGAAGAATACAGTTAGTTACAGGTACAGGTACAGTTACAAATTCAGGTACAATAACTGGTGCAGGTACAGTTACAGGTAGAAGTACAGAGGCAGATTGTCCCGGAGGGGGCTAGTTTATTGGGCACCCCCTTACATCCTGTGCAAGGTGAAGCGCTGAAGCGTTTACAGCGCCCAACAGGGAAGCATGCTAAGTTCATGCTTACCTTATGTCTCATGCATTAAGGGCGTGGAAGCCTGAAGGGTCATGGGTTTTGTCAGCAAGTTACATAAAGTGACAGAATGATGAGTGTGTGTGGGGGGGGGGGGGGGGTGGGAATTCCCAGTACATTTCATCTGTTTATGGCAAAGCGTGGCAGGTCCCTAATAATGTCAAGTGCCAGACCTGTGACTAGGAGGAGGGATATCTGGTCAGGGAGGGAAGAGGTGTTGGTAACGGCTGGGGACCTGTAGGAGGAGGTCATAGGGCAAGTGAGGACAGAAACACATACAGGTATAGTTAGGTTAGGTTAGGTTAGGTTAGGTTCGGTTAGGTTAGGCTAGGCTAGGTTAGGTTAGGTTAGGTTCGGTTGTTATATCCCTCAGTCTTAACTCCAATCATCTACGTAAGCCTGTGTACATTGTGACAGTATATCATTTATTTATATATTTATGTCATATTCTTTTTAATTTTGGATACAGTCGATATATTTCACCAAGCTGAATTGACTATGACCGAGTTTGAATAAATATATATAGATATTGCTAACTGTATATTTCATCTTGATTGGATAGATCGTGTTATATAACGTTCATAATAAATAACAGTACATATCCATAACACATACACATACACATACACACACACACCACATATTCGCATTTCCACCTAACATTAACAAACCTTTTAAAATCCCGTCATAATGGCAACACACATAACAGACACATAACAGACACATAACAGAATGGCATAAACGTTTGAAAACACATGAGCTGAACGCAATTAATCGTCTCACCGAACCATTTTCAGACAATGAACGAAGAGTAACATTCATTTGCGATCATTTTAACAGGATTACATTAGCATACGATATTGAGTCACCAATTGGGCTCTACATTAATAACTTGTCTAGGTGAAGGCTCGTCATTATTATTATTAAGGATGTTAAGTGATTATCTGAAAGTGGATTGCTGGAACTTCTGAACTTCTGAACGTGAATTGCTGGAATTTCTGATCTTCTGAACGTGGATTGCTGGAGCTTCTGAACTTCTGAACTTCCGAACTTCTGAACGTGAATTACTGGAACTTCTGAACGTGGATTGATGGAACTTCTGAACTTCTGAACGTGGATTGCTGGAACTTTTGAACTTCTGAACGTGGATTGCTGGAACTTCTGAACTTCTGAACTTCTGAACGTGGATTACTGGAAATTCTGAACGTGGATTGCTGGAGTTTCTGAACGTGGATTACTGGAACTTCTGAACGTGAATTGCTGGAACTTCTGAACGTGGATTGCTGGAACTTCGGAACGTGGATTGCTGGAACTTCGGAACTTCTGAAAGTGAACTGCTGAAACTTCTGAACTTTCGAAAGTTAAATGCTGAAAATTTTTACTGTCGTTTATAAGAATTTCTTCATGAAGAGTTAAAGCCTTAGAACATCTGAACATTAATTACTTTACATTTTGAACTTCTGAATGCTAATTACATAACATTTTGAACTTCTGATCGCCAATTACTTTACATTTTGAACTTCTGAACGCTAACTACATAACATTTTGAACTTCTGAACATTAACTACATAACACCTTAACAAAACAGCAACATCTTCTTAAACTCTCCCCGCCCCCCACTACAGAACGCCCGAGGGTTGAGGGGGGCGTACGGCCGCGTATTGCTGTCATCACGCCCACCCACGTGCGTAAGATCAGCTGTCCTGTCACCGCCACGCCCACGCCAATTGTCTTCTGGGTCAAGGAGAACCACGACCGCCAGGAAGCCGAGAGGGTGGTGGAGACACATCTGGGCGGTGAGTGTGGGTGTGTGGGTGTGGGTGTGGGTGTGGAGGTGGGTGTGGATGTGGGTGTGGGTGTGAATGTGTGTGTGTGTGTGTTATTTTATCTACTTTTATGTTTCTTTTATTGTATATTATATATTTTTCTTCCTGTTCACACACACACACACACACACACACACACACACACACACACACACACACACACACACCAGCACCCCCCTACACACAACACCCCCCTACACACCAGCACCCCCTACACACAACACCCCCCTACACACCAGCACCCCCCTACACACAACACCCCCTACACACAACACCCCCTACACGCAACACCCCCCTACACACCAGCACCCCCTACACACCAGCACCCCCCTACACACCAGCACCCCCCTACACACCAGCACCCCCTTACACACCAGCACCCCCTACACACCAAAACCCCCTACACACAACACCCCCCTACACACCAGCACCCCCCTACACACAACACCCCCTACACACAACACCCCCTACACACAACACCCCCCTACACACCAGCACCCCCTACACACCAGCACCCCCTACACACCAGCACCCCCCTACACACCAGCACCCCCCTACACACCAGCACCCCCTACACACCAGCACCCCCCACACACCAGCACCCCCTACACACCAGCACCCCCACACACCAGCACCCTCCACACACCAGCACCCCCCTACACACCAGCACCCCCCCACACACATTAATTCCCTCCCACTCTTCCACAGGTGGTGTTGAGAGTTACCAGCTGGAGAAGGAAGCGCCCCAGCTGGTGATACACGAAGACTCAGATGGTGGAGGAGGAGTTGAAGAAGGAAGAGGAGGAGATGGAAGAGGAGGAGATGGAAGAGGAGGAGGTGGAGGAGGAGGTGGAAGAAGGAAAGTCACGGTGGATCACGAGAACAGCCTCCACGTGTCCACCCATCATGAGGGACTGTGGGCGTGTATGGCTGCCAATGAGGTATACCGCTGACAACCCTCTCTCTCTCATCTGATGCTTTGAGAGGGTTGGGTTAGGTTAGGTTAGGTTAGGTTTGGTTAGGTTAGGTTTGGTTAGGTTAGGTTTGGTTAGGTTAGGTTTGGTTAGGTTAGGTTAGGTTAGGTTAGGTTTGGTTAGGTTTGGTTTGGTTTGGTTAGGTTAGGTTAGGTTAGGTTTGGTTAGGTTTGGTTTGGTTAGGTTTGGTTTGGTTAAGTTAGGTTAGGTTAGGTTAGGTTTGGTTAGGTTTGGTTTGGTTTGGTTAGGTTAGGTTTGGTTAGGTTAGGTTTGGTTAGGTTTGGTTTGGTTTGGTTAGGTTAGGTTAGGTTAGGTTAGGTTAGGTAAAAGTTAACGACAGGGTAGTTAGTCTTGAGGTGAAATGATATGAGATATGTGTGATCCCAAAAGTTACGTGCGGGAAACTCTCAAAAAATTATATTCCATCACGTTTATTTTTCTCTCCTATAACTTGTATTAAATGGATGCCTGTCGTTAAGGTTGAGAGTCTTTGTGAATGTGAAGCCTTAGTTTGTATATTACCGTAAGTCCCCCCTTATGTGTTCTTATGCCTACAATCCTACATGTATCTAAAATAGTCAAATTATATCCTAAAATAAAAAAAATAAATAAAAAATATATAAAAAACACAGAAAAGTACATGTTTATATATACCTGTCTTTAGAATGGTAAGGTAAAAGGCGAATCACTTTATTATTTATATATTTGTCTTTCAGGTGGGCGGGTTAGCGATGCCGGTGAGGGTGATGGGCGGGGGTGTGGCACGGGGGACAGTCGCCGTGGGTATGGTGGGCGTGGATGAGGTGGAGGCACGGGCGTCACTCCTCACGCCCACACTGGAACAAGGGTATCCTGCCTCCACTACCCCCACCACGGCTACTGTTACCTGGAGGATGGTGAGCGTTCACACACACACACACACACACACACACACACACACACACACACACTAGTGAACTCCGGGCCATATGTACACAGATTCAGATTGTTTATTTACACACAACACTCATGTACACAATACAGGTTATGAACGACACCATAAGTCATGTACACATCAATAATGTCCAATACACACATACATCATTTATACACATGGGAGTTTGCACCATTAAATTAAATGTATTTGTTCAATTAGATAACGGATTTAGGATAAATATTATTTAACATGGTATAATAATAATAATAATAATAATAGTAGTAGTAGATTTGACAATACTGTAATAACGATAATAACAATAAGCACAACTATTTTTGTCCTTGCCGATTATCTTGTTCTTATTCTTTTCTTTTATTATTATTATTATTATTATTATTATTATTATTATTATCATTATTATTATTATTATTATTATTACAGACGGGTCGACCAACACACTTGGAAGGTATATTCATCCTGGGATGTGAACGTGGCAGTGGCTTCGTCGCCCCAAGGATACACCAGCAGCTGCAGACGCACGACATCTCCCTCCACCATCACTACAAGTACCACCACAAACGCCGAACGTCTCTGCCACACCAAGACACCACCACTGTCGCCCTCACCGACTACCGAGAAGGAAGCCGAAGCCATCGCCAACATACGGATGCGGAGATACACGGAGAAATGACGTCACTAATGCAACCCGGAGGTAAGTCAGCCCATTAGTCATTTTTTTAAACAACTACAATAATAATAATAATAATAATAACCCTGTTCATTAAAGTCAATATACAGTGAGCGACAATATGGAGCCTCACCTATGCAATTTTACACTTCTGTATACACTATCAACATCAATACGAAATACTGTATATAACTTATAATATATAAAGTTCACTCTACGAACTGGGTGATTCATCTGCCCTTAAAGACACAATCTGATTCCATTTTATTACCTCTGTGTAGCGCGGGTCATTCTTCTGGCGTTTTACCGCAACTTTTATATTGGGTGTTTCATTTATACCTACATTTCAACGGAATACCTGTAGATTCAGATAACTATTTCCGTGTTGTAGGTGAAGACTTGAAGATTTGAATTATGGAACGTTAAGATGAGCTAACACGGAATAATATTGTAGAAGTCTATATTAAATACATCACTATTGTTGAAAGTCGGGGAACATTCACAAGGACAGTACAGTGTGACATAACAACGTGCCGTACTACAGTAGTTACCCATTTAAAACTATATTTTCTTTAACATTTCTTTCAAAGAAAACTAAACGGGGTAACTTATGTAATCATAAAACACCCAATATTATTTTTCACGTTTCTGTACAGCCATATAAAAAGATATAAGGTATCTATAGACGCACAAGAGTAATATATGTATATGTATTCAAAAATTATATTCTTATTTAAATGGTCTGGTTTAAACAAAGGGATTTAGTTCAATGAGCTTTATTGACCGACAATATATTTAGCGTTTGGATGAAGGAATCTAAATAAAACTAAATGTAACAATCACGAAGGTCAGATTAAGAATGACGAATTAAGATAAATGATGAATACTGATAAATTTAATGCATTTCATAGAAGGAGTGCAAATAAAATGATGAATTTAAACACCAAGAGTCATTGAATGATTTTAAATTATATAGTTGGAGTACGTGGTGGTAAATGGCGGTGTTTCCTTGACTTAGTCTGAGTTAAGAGTTTATATGATTGGTTGAATGACTCAAAGTTATCATTAAAAACTCTCGTAACATACTTACTTTTATTATTACTGTTATTATCTATATTAGCATATGTTAAGAAATATTCTCCAACTTAACCAGGGTCTGACAGCATGAGGCAGCTCAACAACGCTACAGACGACGGCCTGGTGTGGGTAACTAGCCCGACCTCACAACCACCCCCTCCTCACCCTACATCGCCCCCCGCCTCGCCTCGGTGCAACCAGCTACGAGTGTTGGGTCACTCTCCCGCCCCGGGCAGACTCACCTACCACCTGCGCGACCTCCAGCCCTACACCTCCTACTGGTTCCTTCTCTTACCGCACTATAAGGGGGTCCTAGGCGTCCCCTCCAACCTCCACGCCTTCACCACGCCTCAAGACGGTAAGACTGTGACTTCTCATTCGACGTTTATTAGTGTTCGTGAGTTTTGATTGGTTGCCTTGTAATTTAGGGACATTCCTGGTACTGGTGAGATAATTCCAGTGATTGTCAGCCGCAGAGACCATACGAGAACTCTTATTAATATATTTCATGCCTTTTCCAATCTCGTCTTATATTAAATTCGGTTTCTAAATGAAGTTTTGGCTGTTTGTTTGTTTTTCCTCATGTACTGTCTGTCAATTTCTGTCTTTTTGTTTAGAGACTGTATAAACAAAACATAAGGGATAATTTGAATATGAAACACACAATAAAGACATATAATGTTTGACTGTCTCATCGTCTGTTTACTTCTGTCTGTCTGTCTGTGTTTCGTCTGTTTGTAAACTTCTGTCTCCTTCTGTCTGTTCACTTATGTCTGTCTGTCTGTCTATCTGTAACCATAACCCTCATCAAAAACAATTATTTCTACACTTTACTCTTGCAACAAAATGCCCCACTAAATATTACACACGCTCCCGGAACCAGTACATTATACATAATTACGCGTTATTACTGTGATTTTCTCGACATTACACTGAGGAATGAGAAGACCACTTGTTCTACCTCACAAAATATTTACTCTTAAACGTATTAAATTCGTTTTTTTAATGTGCAGTGAGATATTTAATTTCAGGTAAAGTTTGTAATGTCTTATAATTTTTTTCTGATATCTGTGGTTTTGTGAAAATCTTGTAAATGAACACCGAAAACAGCACCAACACATTCTAAAAACCGAAAACAACACCAACACATACTAAAAACCGAAAACAACACCAACACATACTAAAAACCGAAAACAACACCATTACCTACTAAAAACCGAAAACAACACCATTACCTACTAAAAACCGAAAATAACACCATTACCTACTAAAAACCGAAAACAATACCATCACCTACTAAAACCCGAAAACAACACCAACACATACTAAAAAACGAAAAAAACACCATTACCTACTAAAAACCGAAAATATGAGTAAGGTTAAGTTTTTATAGGTTAGGAAACGTTAGGTCTGGTTTTCAAAGATTTGTTTAGTGTTATTTGTAGTATTTAACTCCACATTTTCGCTGTGCTCCAAAGCCCTGCCCACTTTAAACAAGTAATATTGTTGGTAATTTTATCGATTAAAATACTCGAAAAATATATATTTCCGACGGAAACGCTATAGAAGAAAGGTGTCTTATAATTGTCTAAACTACTGATTCCACAACTTGAAATCTTAAAATTCGCCGGATAACCGAAACACCAATTTTTCCATAATATTAATTAATAATTAAATGGCGATGATGATTATGATGACATTTCCCAGGACGTAAAAATATTAAAACAATTATAGATACCACAAGAAATCCGACACTTAATAAAAGGAATCCTCGCTCAAAAAAAAATATATTTATCTTTTCACTATTTATCAACTAGCCGATCGAGTTATTGGTCCATTATTTGTTACTCTGTTATGAACTTTCAGTGTCCTGTGTTAGTACAAGAGGAAACCGAGGTACCGGCAGAGGAGCAGCTGGGTTGTTTAGTTCAGCCACACTATATAACACCCAACCCAAGTGTGTCTTCCAATACGGGACATAATACTGAGAAACCAACACAGTAACACGAAACACTCAATAATTTATGCACTCACCTTACTGGAAGACATACATTTATCAGTTAAATAGTACTAAAACATGATGCATAAGTGTACAACAACATTTGGTTAATAAAGATCAGTACTCACTCAGGCTGTCTGCTGGTGACGTAACGACCTGTCTCGCCGTCTTGAACCACCTCAGTTATCACGTTGAAATTAATTAACACTATAGTCATTGCATAAAAATTTTGTCAATATTACATTTAACACATATTAAATATTATCATTTGCGTAAATTATCACTACAAAGCAGATAAATTTGTTAGGGCTCACTTCAATTTTCAGTAGTTGTCAATCGTGTCACCAGCACTTAATATTTTGCTTATCTAAATCTTTTTATTTTGCTTATCTAATAGTTTTTCGATTGTTTTCATGTTATCAATTTATCACATCGTTTTCTAGAATCATTATTCTTGAAAATTATTTCACTTAGAAAGTCTCACAAACAATTATTGCAAGTAGTTTAAACTTTAAAGGGCTCCAGACGACACGTGACTCCTCTATGTTATGGTCTTGTCCGACACTGAGGTGCGCAGTGGGCGGTATACCTCTTAAGATTAAAACAACAAAAAGTATATTAAATATGTTCGTTTATTGCCAAATATTAACGACAATAAAAATTTTGATAAAATTAAAAATATTTTTTAAATAAAATATTTTGTAGATATATTTCATCAAGAAATAGTGGCGTGGCGTAAAAGACGAACATCTTTCGAAAGTCATCCATACATCAGTTTCCGGAGATGGAGACGGCTCTGGCTCGGGAGAAACAACTTTTAACAACCACCAAGTTTTACCTACAGCTCCTTAACATAATAATAATAATAATAATAATAATAATAATAATAATAATAATAATAATAATAATAAAAATATTATTATTATTATTATTATTATTATTATTATTGTTATTATTATTTACCTCTCTCGCCACAGTACCTTCAGGGTGGGCGGTACTGTCACGGTGGTGGGCGGCGAGGGTGGGCGCAGGACTGTACGCCCTTACACTACACTGGCGTCCACTACCACTACACTTGGCGAACGGGCTCATCCTCAACTATTTGGTGAGTCCCATACAATGCCACTTCGAGCAATCATCAGTAGCTGGCTTTGATAAGACTTGAATAATTAATCTATGCAATACACTATTTTTTGTTTCATTATTCTTGATAACTGTTCGGATTTTTTCTTCATTTTTTTTTATCTCAAATGACTTTCTTGACCCCCCCCCCCCCCCCAGGTGACAGTGAGGGAGACTGACACAGGCCTGATCCATAACGTGACAGTGTTGGGTGACCTGTCTACCCTCACACTGCCCAATATAACCTCGTCTAGGGTGGAGGTCATGTTCACGGCCTCCACAGTGAAGGGTTCAGGACCTCCCTCCCCGCCCGCCAGGCTTAACCTCCTCATGACCCACTTCAAGGTTAGTTAAGGTCATATGGTAATTACCGCCGTATTTTCTCTCCTTTTTCTTCGTTTTTTTTCTTATTCTTCTTCGCATTTTTTAGAATATTTTGTTTTTGTTCGTCTATTTGTCTCTTTTTCTTCTTCTTCTTCTCTTCTTCTTCTTCTTTACTCCTGGATAACACTGAACATCCCCGTCCATGTCATCTCCCCAGGACCCAGGCATGGGGGTGGGCGTGGTGAGGTCGGCGTGGTTCCTGGTGCTGGCTGGAGGCGCTGTAGCCATGGTGGTGATGCTGGTGGGGTGCACAGTTACTGCCAGATGGTGTGCCAGAAGTATACACAGCACTTTACCCTCAGGTGTGTATGTGTATTATGGGTGTATGTATGTGTGTGTGTATGTGTGTGTGTGTGTGTATTATTAACAAAAAATACAAGAACTAAACTTTATACAAGGTGACGTGTTTACTTAAGTCCCCCATTAACACTGCGTCTCGGGATTTAATAGAAAATGTAAATCTGTTAACCTTGAGGATAAACACTAATATTATATAAATATCGTGGAGGACCTTGAATTATTTGACTCAAACTGTATTTTTTTCCACCCAATTTACCCGAGAATAGTGACAGATGATATATATTTTAATATTCTTGATTTTGTCAGGTATTTATCAAGTGTTTACATTCCACACTGTGTAGATGGAGTAATAAAATAAGATAAATAAAGATAACTGGAGTAAATATGATAGATTTTCATAGTGATTGTCTTGTTTACTTTGATTGTTTACCATAATTATCAGAGTTAAGCAAGGGGAAAATGTGCAGCGTAGGGGGGCCCTGGGTGGAGGTTGGGGGGCTGTGGACCCCCGTGCCCTCACACGATCTCAACTCAGACAAGTCAGAGAGGAAACTGTTGACCTCAAATGCATCTTCTGCTGCGGAGTATGCTGAGGTGGAGGTCAGCTCACAGGTCAAGGATGATCTCACCAAGAAGAGGCTTGGTCAGTCTGGGTATCAGTTTCTTTTATCTGGAACATTGACTATATATACTGCATAATTAAGGGTTAAGTCGTCGTATTGTAAGGTTTAATGCTCCTTGTGATGTTACAGAACCGTGGCCTCAGGGGTACCTCTGTCCCTCTCCCTCACCCTCTATGGCCTCTACCTCCCAGCGCACTAATCACATCACACAGGTAGGTCAGCCTCACCACCTACTGTATACACAGGTCAACCATGTACGTCAGAGGTTAACTGTGTAGGTCAGAGATCATTTGTGTTGGCCAGTGCTCAGAATTTATTGTCAGAGAATAGGTTAAAGGTCAAACGTGTCTAGTATGGGTCCTCTGCTCACCACTAGGAAACTTTACATAACATATTATCACCGTCTGTGACCTTTATGAGCAGCAGCAGCAGCTGGTAGTGTAGTGATATTAACAGTTGGTCCAGAACCTCCCTATCACTATCAGCTTCACCATCACTTGTGTCCACCAACAGACAGAGTCTCTACCGGGTCGGCCAGTCAGGAGCATAGGAGGCCCCGCCAGTGTGGTCCGCCAACACACTACAGGGAGCTCTTACACCAGCCCCGCCCCCCACACTAACTCCTCCACCTGCCGGGACTCAGACACCAGCACCTGGTACACCGGGGAGTGCTGCAGCTGCTGCCGGGAGGATGTCAAGCTCTCGGTACCTCACGAGACCTACTCGGCTACTCCGTCAGGATGTTCCACCGTCCTGCACGTTAACCTGGACCGTGGCGACCTGCAGGCCTATTCCACAGCTCTGGTGAGTATCTCAGTTTTATGTCAATGCAGGCTAAATATGAGCGACCTACAAACACACTTCTCCTCTAGTGAGTGTCTGTGAGTAATACTCGAGAGAACATCCTGCTGGTAACCTCCAGGCTTACTCCCCCCTCAGGCTGGTCACTCCACCAAAACATCTGATAGGTTTGTGCTAAACTAACTCATAAAGTTGCTTATATCCACAAAAATGTATTTTGAAGCCCCAACCAAGTGACAAATTCATCAAGTACAAATACAACTATTTGTTGTTGTTGTTTTTCAGGTGTTATGGTTAACTTGGCTCTGGCGAAAATATATAATTATGACATAGTTATTGCAAACAGCAGCGTGAAGCGTCTTGGTGACTCAGGCAGAAAGTTTGCTGTGTTGCTGGAGTTAAACACTTAATTTTACGCTCAGAAAAACTTTAATAAATAAAAAAATAGTGATTATGAAAAATAAACGGCGTTACTGAGCCTTTAACAAAATATTACCGGCATGTTTGACCTTTTCATTGTCTTTATTAAATATATCTAACTTGAATGAATATTGTTTACCAAATGAGAGTTTTTCTACTTCATGAATAACAAAAATTATTCTTACTTCTAGTGTTGTGTTGTGTTGTGTTTTGTTCAGTTATGTGTAGTCTAAACACTCGGCTCTAACATTGTTGACACTCCTTACAGGAGTACGAGTACAGCGGGGTGGCCACCGACGCTTACGAGACCGTCACGCCTTTCGACGAAGCTTCCGCCATGAACGACCACGTCCGCAACAAATCCAGCACCAGGCGTCCGTTGCCTCCGTCACACCGAGACTTACGTCACCTAAGACTCAACACGGAGTCCACCACCGACTTGTCTATGGAAGGTTACAACTTCTCCGACGATGACGATGACAATACTCAGTCATGCAGCGACACCGAGGCGTCCTTCTTTATACCACACCACAGAAAACCTGAGTCAAGTGACAGAGAAGTTAAAGAAAATAGCTCGTTGTGCGACGACATCCAGAGACCTATTAGCAATTTACTTCGGTCTAGCTGCGTCTTGGAGGAGACGAAGTACCCGAGGGCTCAGCGAAGACTGACTGAGGAGGAACGGAGCCAAAATGATAAAAAGAGTTCAACAAGTACCCTGAAATGTCCCGACCAGAACACCGTGTCTTCCTCAACGTCCAACACCTCCACCTCCGTCGCCTCGAGTATGAACCCTCTGGCCGCGGAGGATTTGGAGACGTCCTCGACGAGGAGGGCGAGCTGCCGCTCCTCTTTGTCACAGGACAGCCTCGAGGAGCAGTTTGAGAGGACACTGAACATGATCGCTCAAGGCGGCTCAAACTCCCTTGACTCTGACTACTTGTCTGCGTCCGCCTATAACTGAGTAACAAAGACTGAGTGTAACATCTGAGTCAGGAACACTGTGTGAGTCATAAACTCTTATTGTGTGAGTCAGGAACACTGTGTGAGTCATAAACTCTTATTGTGTGAGTCAGGAATACTGTGTGAGTCATAAACTCACTGTGTGAGTCAGGAACGTTCAGTACATAAACTGTGGGTGTCATATGCCAGCAGTGTTACTGCTTCGTGTAAGAGGAACCTTTGTGTCAATAGTCACTGTTGTCATGAAGGACACTGGCTGTTGTTGTCACGGTATAAAGTTAACAAACAATAATGGATATCCGAGTAAATATTAAATATTGACCTCGAGCAATAAATATGAATAACGTGTTCTCCAGCTCCTGAGGCTCCGTGCACCTGTGTCAACATCCTCACTCTAATAATCTAATGTCTCCCGAGTGAAGGAACAATTACACAAAGAAATTAAACAGAAATTAGTAAACTACATAGAAATTCTATAATGATCTCATGAAAACAGTTTATTATAGAAAAATCCACCTTGAAGTTGTTCATGAAAATAAGAGAAATTGTGTCAGGAGATTTCTCAAGCTACAGGCATAAACACACTATACATGGTGTGAGCTTAGAGATGAACATAGTGATAAGAGGAACACCTGTGCTGACTGAGGCAGGTGTTCCCACAGTATCACCGGCTCTACCTCTCTCCCTAAGGCCAACAAAACCACCAAAGTGATGCAAAAAAAAAGAAAAAGAGAATATAGAAATAATACATAAACTGAGATATACTTCCTAAACACTACAACTTCACTTAACATAAATACATCAGCTCTACCTAGTCTCTATAACCATAACAACCAATACAGTTTATGAGATTAATGACCAATTAACTATCAACAAACAAGTAATATCCACACGTTATGACAATTGTTAAAGGATACTAAGAATAGGTAGAGTTTTGTTAATGAATATGTCAGTTAATGTGTTTAATGCTTGACAACAGCCTGGAAGGAGAATGAGGTTGAGAAACAGTTGGTCATGCATATACCGCTCCTCTGTGGTTTGGCTGTGACTTCCTGCACACACACACTCCCTCAGTCTGTGTGTGTGTGTGTGTTCAGGCTGCTTCAAGGTCAACCGGTCGTTACTACGTGTAAATAATGTGTGGAGATAAGTGGAACTAAATCTCTTATATTTGGCTGAGTCAAATAGCGTAAATCTCTCTTGGTTGCGTCAGATGGCGTAAATAATTCGTGATTAGCTGCGTCATGTGGCGTAAATATTCCCTCCTTGATAATCCTACAAACAACGAGTGAGTGACGGTCATGTGAGACTTGTGAGTGACGGTGATGTGAGTCTTATAGGAACAAACAATGAGTGAGTGACGGTCATGTGAGACTTGTGAGTGACGGTGATGTGAGTCTTATAGGAACAAACAATGAGTGAGTGACGGTGATGTGAGTCTTATAGGAACAAACAACGAGTGAGTGACGGTGATGTGAGTCTTATAGGAACAAACAATGAGTGAGTGACGGTGATGTGAGTCTTATAGGAACAAACAATGAGTGAGTGACGGTGATGTGAGACTTATAGGAACAAACAACGAGTGAGTGACGGTGATGTGAGTCTTAAGGAACAAACAATGAGTGAGTGACGGTGATGTGAGACTTATAGGAACAAACAATGAGTGAATGAAAAAAAAATTTATCAGAAAGTAAGTCATGAAAGATAGAAGACAAATGGATGAGTAATAGAGAGTGTGTGTGTGTGTGTGTGTGTGTGTGTGTGTGTGTGTGTGTGTGTGTGTGTACAACTTAACGAAGAGGAGGACTATGGCATTATAGGCAATAAGTGTACTGTACTATACTGTAACTGTACTCCACCGCACTTGAAATTACAGTATAAGGGGTTTTTTTTGTACTAGTACTTTTAATGTACTTGTGCTTATACCGTGTTTGTACCATACTGTACTTGTACTGTACTGTATTAGTCCCATAATGCACCTTTACTCGTACTGTACTTGTTCTATAATGTACTTTTAACTAATACAGTACTTCTAAAATGTACATATAACTATACTGTACTTGATCAGAGAAATATATATGAGGGAGAGAGTCTTATACAGTATATAACCCGTGTATATATGTGAATTGTTATACTTTGTCATACAGCTTATGGTGTATACCCTGGCCAGCCATACACTTGTGGTGGTCTTATAGGGGAAGTCATACACCACACTTGTATTATGCTCAACACCACCATATCAGAATGTACGGTATTGGTGAAGCAACATGAACAGGGTCGCTTAAGACGGCCATAAACAGATGAAGAACGAACGAATCGAACACAATATAACCGAACCTAACCTAACCGTACCTAACTTAACCAAACCTAACCTTACTTAACCTAACCAAACCTAGAGTGTAGAAGCTGTCGCCAACACAACAACCAAACCCTGAGTTAACTAGTTGTGTGTCCCAGTGTCAAGGAATAGTCCGAGAAGACCGGACAACTCGCCAACTGCACTGGCTAACCATTACCCAGGAACACGATCCACAAATCGATTAACATCCAGGTTCCCAATTACTGCTGGGTAGACAGAGGCAAATGGCGTAAAGAAACTTGCCCATAGTTTCACCCTGCCCGGGGATCGAACCCGGGTCCACTCACTATAATCCGGACCTACCCAAAGCTAGCCTACACAAAATTAACCTAACCAAACTTACCCTAGATTGGTGAGGTTAAGTTACATAAAGTCATTTAGGTTAGGTTAGGTTGGTTTTATTTAGGATAATTTGGTTTAGTTTACTTTAAGTTACATTAGATCAAGTTAGTTTAGGTTAGGTTAGGTTTATTTGGTTTAGTTTTTTTAACGTAACTTGGGTAAGGTTGGGTGAAGTTAGTTTAGGTTAGGATGGATTAGGTTAGTTTAAATCAGATTAGTTAATGTTAAGTAAGGGTAGTCAAGATTAGCTTAAGTTAGGTTAGGTTAAGTTTTGTTTGGTTCGTGTCGTGTAAAGGATAAGTTAACATAGTGATCGTGTTCGTGGTGTTTTTCCAACAGAGTGCTTCTTGCTGTCAAAATAATGTACAACTAGTGACAATATTTTGCAAGTGCACATTTGTATGTTGTGATTCATTACATATTATAACTGTATAGATCAACATGTGTTTTAATTGTACCAGAAACACTTAGTATTTTATTTATTATTAGACAATGATTTAACCCTTTGAGGACGATGATCTAACCCTTTGAGGACGATGATTTAACCCTTTGAGGACGATGGTTTAACCCTATGAGGACGATGATCTAACCCTTTGAGTACGATGATTTAACCCTTTGAGGACGATGATTTAACCCTTTGAGGACAATGATTTAACCCTTTGAGGACGATGATCTAACCCTTTGAGGACGATGATTTAACCCTTTGAGTACGATGATTCAACCCTATGAGGACGATGATTTAACCCTTTGAGTACGATGATTTAACCCTTTGAGTACGATGATTTAACCCTTTGAGGACGATGATTTAACCCTTTGAGGACGATGATTTAACCCTTTGAGTACGATGATTTAACCCTTTGAGGACGATGATTTAACCCTTTGAGTACGATAATTTAACCCTTTGAGTACGATGATTTAACCCTTTGAGGACGATGATTTAACCCTTTGAGTACGATGATTTAACCCTTTGAGGACGATGATTTAACGCCTTTGAGGACAATGATTTAACCCTTTGAGTACGATGATTTAACCCTTTGAGGACGATGATTTAACCCTTTGAGGACGATGATTTAACCCTTTGAGGACGATGATTTAACGCCTTTGAGGACAATGATTTAACCCTTTGAGGACGATGATTTAACCCTTTGAGTACGATGATTTAACCCTTTGAGGACGATGATTTAACCCTTAGAGGACAATGATTTAACCCTTTGAGGACGATGATTTAACCCTTTGAGGACCATGATCTAACCCTTTGAGGACGATGATCTAACCCTTTCAGGACGATGATTTAACCCTTTGAGGACCATGATCTAACCCTTTGAGTACGATGATTTAACCCTTTGAGGACGATGATTTAACCCTTTGAGGACGATGATTTAACCCTATGAGGACGATGATCTAACCCTTTGAGTACGATGATTTAACCCTTTGAGGACGATGATTTAACCCTTTGAGGACGATGGTTTAACCCTTTGAGGACGATGATTTAACCCTTTGAGGACGATGATTTAACCCTTTGAGGATGATGATTTAACCCTTTGAGGACGATGATCTAACCCTTTGAGGACGATGATTTAACCCTTTGAGGACGATGATCTAACCCTTTGAGGACAATGATTTAACCCTTTGAGGACGATGATTTAACCCTTTGAGGACAATGATTTAACCCTTTGAGGACGATGATTTAACCCTTTGAGGACGATGATTTAACCCTTTGAGGACAATGATTTAACCCTTTGAGGACGATGATTTAACCCTATGAGGACAATGATTTAACCCTTTGAGGACGATGATTTAACCCTTTGAGGACGATGATCTAACCCTTTGAGGACAATGATTTAACCCTTTGAGGACGATGATTTAACCCTTTGAGGACGATGATTTAACCCTTTGAGGACGATGATTTAACCCTTTGAGGACAATGATTTAACCCTTTGAGGACGATGATTTAACCCTTTGAGGACGATGATTTAACCCTATGAGGACGATGATTTAACCCTTTGAGGACAATGATTTAATCCTTTGAGGACGATGATTTAACCCTTTGAGGACGATGATTTAACCCTTTGAGGACATGATTTAATTCTATAAATACGATAAATTTACTAGTTAAAGACAACGGATTAACCCTTAGAAAAAAAAAATCATTTCATTATCAAAGAGTCAAAAGGAAAATATTTCCCCTAAAAGAAAGAAAATCTCTCGCCGGACCAAAATACAACCCAAGAAGCCATAACTAAGGTAGGATGACGTCACGCCACAACCCGGAGGCAGCCACTACAGTATATAAGGCGTGCAGCTCTCGACAACTGACAGACGAGCCTTCACCGTCGGCCAACACGCAGCGCAGCACTCAGCATCATGAGGTACAGTACCGTCTCTTGGACACACTGATCATCAGGTTTAACAACAGTGTGGCTCTTATACTGTATACACCAACAACAGTGTGGCTCTTATACTGTATACACCAACAACAGTGTGGCTCTTATACTGTATACACCAACAACAGTGTGGCTCTTATACTGTATACACCAACAACAGTGTGGCTCTTACTGTATACACCAACAACAGTGTGGCTCTTGCTGTATACACCAACAACAGTGTGGCTCTTACTGTATACACCAACAACAGTGTGGCTCTTATACTGTATACACCAACAACAGTGTGGCTCTTATACTGTATACACCAACAACAGTGTGGCTCTTACTGTATACACCAACAACAGTGTGGCTCTTACTGTATACACCAACAACAGTGTGGCTCTTACTGTATACACCAACAACAGTGTGGCTCTTACTGTATACACCAACAACAGTGTGGCTCTTACTGTATACACCAACAACAGTGTGGCTCTTACTGTATACACCAACAACAGTGTGGCTCTTATACTGTATACACCAACAACAGTGTGGCTCTTATACTGTATACACCAACAACAGTGTGGCTCTTACTGTATACACCAACAACAGTGTGGCTCTTATACTGTATACACCAACAACAGTGTGGCTCTTACTGTATACACCAACAACAGTGTGGCTCTTACTGTATACACCAACAACAGTGTGGCTCTTACTGTATACACCAACAACAGTGTGGCTCTTACTGTATTCACCAACAACAGTGTGGCTCTTACTGTATACACCAACAACAGTGTGGCTCTTACTGTATACACCAACAACAGTGTGGCTCTTATACTGTATATACCAACAACAGTGTGGCTCTTACTGTATACACCAACAACAGTGTGGCTCATACTGTATACACCAACAACAGTGTGGCTCTTACTGTATACACCAACAACAGTGTGGCTCTTACTGTATACACCAACAACAGTGTGGCTCTTATACTGTATACACCAACAACAGTGTGGCTCTTACTGTATACACCAACAACAGTGTGGCTCTTATACAAACAAGCAGTCAGTGTGGTAGGTAAACATTCACATTGTGCACTATATATATGACGTCATGAACAAGTTCTGTATATATGACGTCATGAGCAAGCACTGTATATATGACGTCATGAACAAGTACTGTATCTATGACGTCATGAACAAGTACTGTATATATGACGTCATGAACAAGTACCGTATATATGACGTCATGAACAAGTACTGTATATATGGCGTCATGAACAAGTACTGTATATATGACGTCATGAACAAGTACTGTATATATGTATTTGTTGTGTTATTACTGTAGCTCTCACCCTTCACATAATTGTCTTCCATCACTATTACTGTTATTCCCCCCGCCACGCACCAGGTACAAATATTAGAGATGCTGAGAATTGTGGGAGTGGTGAAGGTGTGTAGCGTGTTGGGGGGCGAAGATTATCGTGAAAAAAGAAATGGAGGGACTGCAAGCCTCACACCGAGTCCCCACCAAACAATAAGCATGGAAAGCAGAATAAAGTATTTGCCTCGTCACAACCACAGAGCCATTCACATTTCTGATAAACACTGATGTTAAACTGGCGTGTATATTCTTTGTTCCTGCTTGTACTGTTCTGAAATTCCATGCTTATTGTTTGGTGGGGACTCGGTGTGAGGCTTGCAGTCCCTCCATTTTTTGTTTCACGAGCCGCCACCCCGGGGCGAACACCTCACAGATGATTTCCAGCTTGACGGCTCCTTAAAATTATTATTAGGGAAGTTTACAATAATTTGTTACTTATAAAAAGATGTGTAATGACTGTAGTTACTGATGTGATTTATATATATATGAAGAATTCTCTTCCCACTAATGTTGAGTGTGTTGTTAATGGTGTTCACTTACGATGTTCTTATAATAAAGCAGTGTGTTACCTGGCCAGGTTGACCATCGTGGCAGTGTTGGCAGGACTGGCCGCTCTGGTGGGCGCCAGACCCCAACATCTTCCAGCCGACTCGCCACCGTCGGCTACGAGCTCCTCAATCCTCGGAGACAACACGACCACCTGGTGGGCTGGCCGGGCTAAGAGGTACAAAACTTGTGTGACTCACAGTAACACCTTTGTCACACCTGACCTCACCGTAAGGCGGCTGTGGTCAGATTTTGGTAAAGACGTGGGTCAGGTCAGGACTGGTATTCATTGATATTGCTGACACGACCAATATAAAAGCAGATAAAAGAAAATATTTGAAGAATTTAGTTAGTTTATTTGTTTATAGTTTCTTCATAAATGTATGAAACAGTTGTATTATTTGTCTAATAATTTGTTTGTTTGTTGTATAAATGAGCGACAGTAATATAATAACCTTGAACTTTGTTGTTTTGTAGGGACTACAACATAGATGAGAGCCCTGAAGGAACAGCATCACGGAGTATTGCAGAAACTGGACCATAGTACATGAGTAACGTGGACTAACAAGAACAACAATTACCTAACAGTTTTACCACATTATTTTGCCTAAAAGAAGAAACTTTAACATTTGTATCATTATAAATGTTTTCCAATTTATCTCTCATTACCTTTATATTTCAAGGAAGTAAATAAAGGTTGTTTTAGAGCCTCAAGATCGTGTTTACTTATACTGTTTTTACCACAACAAGACACCTGTGGCAAGCGGCCTCCAGGTTGTGGCACATTGCCTTATAACGATAACGTCTACTATATGTATCTTTATTTTTAAGTTTCTGACTGACCATAGACGATTCAAGAAAATATATACTATAAAATTATCAAATTATCACTATCAGACAATTATCCACAGGGAGAGATTATCACAATTATTGATAGTACAGTAACACATCGCGCGCCATAAACTTAACAGGATAATCAAAGGTAAATTACTACATTCCTCTTTATTATTTAATACAATATGGACTCCCAAATCACCGATATAATTACCATGTTATTTATTATATTAATTTACCACATAAGATTCTTGAGTCATCACCCAGAGGCAAAAAAGAAATAAATAAATATAACGTCAGGTAGAATATGTTGGCTGCCATCTTTGTGTCGTGGGTCAAATGAGCAACAAAAATTACGAACCTTTGAGAAATAATTAGATAGGGAATTTGCCTTTTCATCAATCTTTTTTAGCTTAATTACTTGAGTACGATGACGAAATTTCATGAGTAGTTTTTATTGTACTCAAGGGGATCGACATCGTATTCAAAGGGATAACACATCGTATATAAGGGATTAAATATTGTACTCAATAGGTTAAGTCGTCGTACTCAAAGGTAAAAGATGTCTTTTTATTCAATGGGTGGATTCACAGTACTCAAGAGAAAGACTTCGTACTCAAGGGATTAAATGTACTAAAATATAACCCCACGAGGAGTTTCTATACAGTTTAACTAATGCAAACTTACCTTATGCCAAACTGCTCAAATAGACCTATCATCTGTATCTGTCTGTCTGTCTGTCTGTAGTGGCCAGTAGTGTGTGTGTTCTGACCAAAGTACTGTCGGTATGGTCAAAACTGTCTAGTGTAAACATATTTTTAATATTTACAAAGAGGGCGCTGGGTCACTGTTTCCCCCATGGTAATTCTCGGTACATTTCGAACTCCCTATTAGGCACTTGTCACAATCATTAATATCACAGAACATTCAACTTAACAAATATATCGTACTTGCATCGTGATTTTAACCTTTGTAGTAGCCATTGTTTACGAATTTATACAATGCAAACGAAGTGATGTGATGGACTAAAGTACCTGATTGGTTGATGAGAGTGATGTCATTATGGCATTTCTTTTCTGCCCAGTGTGTATAATTGGCTGAGGAGGAGTGACATCATGGCGTCCTTCCCACTTGTTGGCACAAATAATCACAACAAAACAAGTAGTAGACACAATAACTAGTAACCTGGATAACTTGGTGCTGGGCGGATAACTGGCTAACTGGTTATCACCTCACTGTGATAATAACTCTACACAACACATACACAAGATTAAACTGATATATTAATTATTTACTGTTTTTTTTCTTCATACTTACACGTCATATATAAATGATTAGAATATACCTATAGTACTACCGCATATCCTAACACTAATGTAGAATATAGAAAAAATATATTCTGTAAATCATGTTTGTATTAATGTACACATAGTAAGGTGTGACCAGGCAGTGGGTCACGTAAGGCCACTTAGTATCTTATCATACACCACAGTTGCCACTCATTATATAAATATACAAATTGTGAAAGTTTTCACAACTACAGGAATATTCTTATTGGCTACTTTTTCTATATAAAGAAAATGCATAAAATGGCTGCCCTTAGGCAAACTTTGAAAACCTTCCTTCCTTCCTCCATTCAATCATTCCTTCCTTCCTTCCCTCCTTCTTTCCAGACTGACTGACTGACTGACTGATTCTGAGGGTCCTATATTAATGAAGCACTGACAATAACAATATTTCTTCATTTTATCAAGTAATTAATAACTATCCTGAGAATCTTTGTTATTATTCATTAAAATATTCCAACACTGAACTAATTGTGTTTATTCCTCAATATAAAACAGGAGTAACACGACCTTTAAGGCGAGCGTTTAGAGTCTGTTACCGGGGACGAGAAGAACCAACCCAGTACCGTAACACAACCGACCTAAAGTGAATTTGTTATATTTTGGTGGATCACATATTTACCTTAAACGAAATAAGGATTATATTAGATGTTCCAATAATTTTTTTAAACCAATCCTCAAAACAAGAAGTTAATAATTGTTTTATTTGTTCGTGTATATCCTAATTTAACCACATTATCCATCCCTACACAACATAACTTATCCTTAATGGAAAGCCTATCCTGAGAGTCTAGTCTGTGTTGATGTTTATATCCTTACGAGGCTAGGTAGTCTATCCAACCGAGGTCTTCTACAGGGAGGACCTGCCTGTAGGAGAAGGGGAGTGGGGTGGTGGGGGAGAATTCCACACTGACGAGGTCTGCTGACGAAGTTAGACTTGAGTTCTGAAGACATCATTTATGGAGGACGTGTCTTCAGGAGGTGGAGGGAGAGGGAGAGGGAGAGGGATTATCTCTTACTGAAGACGATTCCCGACGACTACTGGCGGAGGGTAGTTGCTACTGACGAAGGCCACGTCGTCGAGGGCGCTAGAGAAGGACACACACGGAGCTACCTGACCCGCCGCTGCTCGGGCTGATTCCTTCTGTGTCTGGGTCGTCTGAGGAGGAACAGCAGTATGAGGGAACAGCAGTGTGAGGGAACAGCAGTGTGAGGAAACAGCAGTATGAGGGAACAGCAGTGTGAGGGAACAGCAGTATGAGGGAACAGCGGTATGAGGGAACAGCAGCATGGGGGAATTATTATAGTCACTGGCGATATCATACAGTACAGGCCTAACAGAGAGAGAAATTATAGAAATTTACCCAAGTGGATATAGTGAGGATAATACAGGTACACTGAGCATAATACAGGTATACTGAGCATAATACAGGTATAATGAGCATAATGCAGGTATACTGAGCATAATACAGGTACACTGAGCATAATACAGGTATACTGAGCATAATGCAGGTACACTGAGCATAATACAGGTATGCTGAGCATAATGCAGGTATACTGAGCATAATGTAGGTATACTGGGGATAATACAGGTATACTGAGCATAATACAGGTATACTGAGCATAATGCAGGTATACTGAGCATAATACAGGTATACTGAGCATAATGCAGGTATACTGAGCATAATGCAGGTATGCTGAGCATAATGCAGGTATACTGAGCATAATGTAGGTATACTGAGCATAATGCAGGTACACTGAGCATAATACAGGTATGCTGAGCATAATGCAGGTATACTGAGCATAATGTAGGTATACTGAGCATAATGCAGGTATACTGAGCATAATACAGGTATATATAATGTAAATGGTGCCGGTATACACACATGAAAATACACG
Organism: Homarus gammarus; assembly: GCA_958450375.1. NCBI lineage: Eukaryota > Metazoa > Arthropoda > Malacostraca > Decapoda > Nephropidae > Homarus > Homarus gammarus. The sequence goes on along the minus strand of CAUDMG010001564.1, from coordinate 3,611,284 downwards.
TACAGTATATACACTCATGAAAATACAGGTATACATACGAAGAATAATGTAGATATATACCAATTATATACTGGTGACAATGTGGGTATATACATCGATGCTAGCAGGTATATATATTGGTACGAATACAAGTGGAAATACTGAGGAAAATGCAGGTATATACTGAAATAAATGCAGGTATAGCCACAGTCTAAGGCTATGATGCCACAGTCTAAGGCCAGGCTGCTACAGTCTAAGGCTATGATGCCACAGTCTAAGGTCACGATGCTACAGTCTAAGGCTATGATGCCACAGTCTAAGGCCAGGATGCTACAGTCTAAGTCCACGATGCTACATTCTCAGGCCATGATGCTACAGTCTCAGGCCATGATGCTACAGTCTAAGGTCAGGCTGCTACAGGCTAAGGCCAAGTTGCTACAGTCTAAGGCCATGATGCTACAGTCTAAGGTCACGATGCTAAAGTCTAAGGCTATTATGCTACAGTCTAAGGCCAGGCTGCTACAGTCTAATGCCAGGCTGCTACAGTCTAAGGTTCCATTGTCACCTTGGGATCCTTCAGGCCAGGTGGTGGGGTCCTAAATGATTCCTTCACCTGTGGAGAATTGAGGGTATACCTGTGTTAATGAGGATTGATGATTAACTGTACACCTGTGGATTGAGGATAAACAGTACACCTGTGGATTGAGGATTAACTCTACACCTGTGGATTGAGGATTAACCGTACACCTGGGGATTGAGGATTAACCGTACACCTGGGGATTGAGGATTAACTGTACACCTGTGGATTGAGGATTAACTGTACACCTGTGGATTGAGGATTAACTGTACACCTGTGGATTGATGATTAACTGTACACCTGTGGATTGATGACTAACTGTACACCTGTGGATTGATGACTAACTGTACACCTGTGGATTGAGGATTGACTGTACACCTGTGGATTGAGGATTGACTGTACACTTACACTCACACTGACTCATACTGTAAATATCACACACAGACGACAGAGCGAAAAAAATATGTAAATGAAAAAGTTATCCATTATACACAAACTGTAAATGAATAATAAATGACAAACACACTAGAAACTATAGTATTTTGCATAGATAAATAGATGTATAATATGTCTCTCTCACCCCAGGCATCGGTTTCCATCATTTGGTATAGTTCAATTTCCCGGTACGGTGTGAGTCGCCATTTTGAGTCGCCAAGAGGGTCTGGCTGGGTTATGTTGCCAAGTAGGGATTTATCTTTGGTTAGCTCAAGTCACTCACCCAATGCGAACCTCCCAGTCCCAGGTCTCAGTATCACACTATCAACAGACCCGTGATCAATTACTGGAGGTAGTTATGATAATTGTAAATAGTGTAAATCATATAACAAGTGTCCTGTACAGTCCCATCCATGAACCCTGAGACGTATGAACCAGTGAATCCGAGACACCACACAGTGAGCCATCTATAGGCCCAACGATGTGCCTACAAATTAATGTTGTGTATAGTCATCCACAAAAGTCCTATCGCCTCTCCTGTTGTTCAACGATCCCCGAGATTCAGACTCGTGAACCCAAAGTAATAAACACTGATGCATTCTATTAATGCTTCGGATTCATGATTCTGAATCTCAGAGTTCGTAGCTCAGGAAGAGAGGCGACAGGATTTTTGTGGGTGACTGTACCGTACCTCGACTGCCAGTGTCAGTCTCACCCCACTGCCTCACACACACACACACACACCACTTCACGCGCATAGACGGCTCTTCCTAGCCCCTGTGATGCCAACCTATGGTAAGGACCTGTATTTATTTACTGTTTATATCATGCAGGACCAGTTTGTAAGCTAAGAATTGTATTTCATCATTATTTTTTTTGTTTTTTTAATTCTTTCGAACATACCCGCTGCCCGGTGCCTCTGGTTAATGGGAAAATGCCCATAATATTTCCATCTCTTAAAGGGGAAAAATACCTATTAAAAATAAACTTAAATCCCCTTGAACAACGTCAACACACCGTACAAGAAACAGCTGAAGGTGAGCAAATATTTACCTATTAATTACCTGCGATCTTCCTAATGATATGGTCGGCCTGCTCAGGTGTGTTGGCTTGTAGTACCTCCTTCAGTACGCTCGTGGACACCCTCACCTTGGAGATGTTCTCAGCCTCTTTGATCAGTTTGCGAACACTATCCTGAAGAAGGGAAAACACGATAAAGAAGGTGGATAGTGAAAAAGGACTGATAATTTAGGAGGAGAAGAGGATATGAAGGGGTTGCATGGGGTAGATAGTGAATTTATGATGATGAGGAGTTAATAAGAGATGATAATGTAAAAGAAGAAGAAGATGGAGAAGAGAAATAAAAAGGTTGGATAATGAATTAATGATAACAACAACAACAACACACACACACACACACACCACACACACCACACACACACACACACTTACCACTTTCTGCTGTAGCCTGGCTTGGGTCTTCTTCATTAGTAATAGTTCAACAATGATGGACTGTTTCTGGGGATCGACTACCCTCCCGTTCATCTGGAATCCGTTCATCAGGTTGGCCGTTCTGGGGAGGAGATGAACGTGGTTAAGATAGATGGAGAGATAGATGAAGGGGTTGATAGATGGAGAGGGTATATAGATGGAGGTCACCCTTCTGTTTATCAGGTCACCCTTCTGTTTACCAGGTCACCCTTCAGTTTACCAGGTCACACTTCAGTTCAGCAGGTCACCCTTCAGTTCACCAGGTCACCCTCCAACCACCAGGTCATCCTTCAGTTTACCAGGTCACCCTTCTGTTTACCAGGTCACACTTCAGTTCAGCAGGTCACCCTTCAGTTCACCAGGTCACCCTCCAACCACCAGATCATCCTTCAGTTCACCAGGTCACCCTTCAGTTCACCAGGTCACCCTCCAACCACCAGGTCATCCTTCAGTTCACCAGGTCACCCTTCAGTTCACCAGGTCACCCTCCAACCACCAGGTCATCCTTCAGTTCACCAGGTCACCCTTCAGTTCACCAGGTCATCCTTCAGTTTACCAGGTCACCCTTCTGTTTACCTGGTCATCCTTCAGTTCACCAGGTCACCCTTCAGTTCACCAGGTCACCCTCCAACCACCAGGTCATCCTTCAGTTCACCAGGTCACCCTTCAGTTCGCCAGGTCACCCTCCAACCACCAGATCATCCTTCAGTTCACCAGGTCACCCTTCAGTTCACCAGGTCACCCTCCAACCACCAGGTCATCCTTCAGTTCACCAGGTCACCCTTCAGTTCACCAGGTCACCCTCCAACCACCAGGTCATCCTTCAGTTTACCAGGTCACCCTTCTGTTTACCAGGTCACCCTTCAGTTCAGCAGGTCACCCTTCAGTTCACCAGGTCATCCTTCAGTTCATCAGATCACCCTACAGTCTATCGGGTCATCCTTCAGTTCACAGGTCATCCTTCAGTTCATCAGGTCACCCTTCACACTACCAGGTCATCCTTCAGTTCACCCTCCACTCACCAGGTCACCATTCAGTCCACCAAGTCACCCTCCAACACTCACCTGGAGAAGACAGCACGGTCGGACTTGAGCATATCCTTGGTGGTAAGACCTTGGTTCCTGGGCATAGCAGAGCGTCTTACCTTCTGCTTCCCCATCACTTTCACCGTCAGGTTACCGCTGGAGAGGTAGTCCACCAGCTGAGGGGAGGAGAGGTGTTTAGATGGTGTGTGTGTGTGTGTGTGTGTTGTGTGTGTGTTGTGTGTGTGTGTGTGTGTGTTTTGTGTGTGTGCGGGTGTGTGTGTGTGTCTCCTTCATCCACAGTAAACAACATCCACTTTACCTGTTCTGTGGCAGGTGAGAAGTTGTAAACTTTGGAGTGATTGAAGTCTGGGTTCGAGGTTTCGGACACCAGCTTCGTGCGAGTCTCTTTCTCCTCCAGGTAGACCTTGTAGGTGCAGTACATATCCTGACGAAGGATTGAGAAGGGTGGAAGAAGAGTTAGGATGGATATGAAATTTTAGGGAGAGATTATTTTTTAAGGAATTTGATTTAACTATTTTCTTTATTTGAGACCAACGCAACGCCTGGGAAGATATTGGAAGCATAGTGTGTTGTCTAATGGTAGACCCTGCTGCCAACATGGTACCACGACTATTGTGACCAAGTCCCAGGTTGATGATCGGATTTTCTGCCTCATTTACACACAATTGCAGGATCTCAATTGTTTCTCACTATTGATTTTTGTATTATATTATATTATATTATATTATATTATATTGTATTGTATTATATTATATTATATTATATTATATTATATTGTATTATATTATATTACTTTTTATTTAATATTTTATTATTATTATTACATTTTCGCCCCAAGGCCCTGATGTGGGTCATTGACTTGTGCCCTGGTGGGCTAATCCCCTTAAAATAAAGGCAACACAACATACTTAACAAACTGTAAACACACACACACACACACACACACACACACACACACACCACAACTCACAGCATATTTGTTGGGTAGGCCGCGACAGTTGTGAATCTTGACCTTGAAGTTGACGGCGGTGCCAACAAGGTCACTGGGGGAGTCCACGAACTTGTCATCGTCCTCCGTGTATTCCTTCCCGTTGGTGTCACAAGGGATCAGTTCTACCTGTGGAACCCGACCAAAACACCTTTAATTATCTACGTCTACCTGTCTGTTTACCTGTTTATCTACTTATAGCCATCTGTCTAACTGTCTGTCTACCTTTAATCATTGAAGTCTACCCGTCTATAACCCTGTTTATTAATCTCTTTAGGTATATTTCAGTACCCAGAGTACCCCAGACTTACGTTCATCATAGAGTACCCCAGACTTACGTTCATCATAGAGTGCCCCAGACCTACGTTCATCATAGAGTACCCCAGACTTACGTTCATCATAGAGTACCCCAGACTTACGTTCATCATAGAGTACCCCAGACTTACGTTCATCATAGCGTACCCCAGACTTACGTTCAACATACCCAGACTTACGTTCATCATAGAGTACCCCAGACTTACGTTCATCATAGAGTACCCTGGACTTACGTTCATCATAGAGTACCCCAGACTTACGTTCATCATAGAGTACCCCTGACTTACGTTCATCATAGAGTACCCCAGAATTACGTTCAACATACCCAGACTTATGTTCAATTGTTCATCATAGAGTGCCCCAGACCTACGTTCATCATAGAGTACCCCAGACTTACGTTCATCATAGAGTACCCCTGACTTACGTTCATCATACCCATACTTACGTTCATCATGCCCACATCAGCGCCCTTGTAATTGGTGATCTCGAGTTGTTCCTTGAGCTCGACGTTGTGGGCCAGAGGCTGGAGGTGGACCTGTACTGTGCCTATGTGAACCTCCGTGTCT